>JAJOZX010006564.1:0-278743 GCA_023014485.1 Bathynomus jamesi
CTCCTTCTAAAACAGCTTCTAAGAGGTTAAGTGTGCTGTACCGGCTTCGCAGTTTCTTCACCCCCAGTCAGTTGCTGTCTTTGTACAGGGTCTTGTCCGCCCCTGTATGGAGTACACTTCTCATATGTGGGGTGGCTGAACCCACACAGCTCTACTTGACCGGGTGGAATCAAAGGCTTTTCGACTCATCATTTCCCCGCATCTTACTGACCCTCTCTCTTCGCCGCAGTATTGCCTCACTTTCTCTTTACTATCGCTATTATAACGGACACTGTTCTTCTGAACTCTCTAATTGCATACCTCTTCCTTTAAGTAGAGCACGCAGTGCCCGACTTTCGACACATTCTCTCATTCCTTTTCTGTCGAACTCTAACGCAAGGGTTAATTGGTATTTTTAATCTTTCACTTATTCAACAGGTTAACTCTGGAACAGTCTCCTTCAGTCCATCTTACTCCCTGTCTATGACCTCCAATCTTTCAAGCGCATAATGTCCAGGCATCTCGAAAACCCTGGACCTTGATTTTGGCTCTCTTCTTTCTCTATGGTGGGGGGGAGGGGATTTCGCCCTTGGCCCCTCCTTCCTGCATAAAAAAAATGTATATTGTTTTCCTACGTAATATTTTTTCCTCAAACCTCAGTTAAATGACACTGGTTACCGTAACAGTTTAAAATATACCTTCAACTGTTTTTTTTATGAAACATAAAGTTTTAATATTTAATCTTAAGTTTCACATATTAAATTAGACTTCTTACGTTATACAATTAACAAAGCGAAATAGGCCTTGATCGGAAATGAAATAGGCCTAAGGAAACGGAGGATGGCCTAATGCGGCACATGAGTAGGCCTAGAGCCGAAAAGAAATCCTTTTGTAAACCCTTAGGGAGGGGAGGAATTATATTTACTTTACTGGCCTCAATTCATCTTAAAAGTAGGCCCCATTTCGTATGGGCTGGGTGGAGAAATTAAACTAAAAAATAAATAACAAGGGAGCACAAATAAGATATTCTCGTCTGACTAGCTGTCACAGCTCTCTCTCTCTCTCTCTCTCTCTCTCTCTCTCTGGTGACTGTTCTCGACTATCTTCTCCCTCTGCTTGACTGGTTCCGACTCTCTCATTGACTCGACTTCACTCTCTTGATCTGCGCTGCGCGCTATCCCCATCCAGAATCCAATTTTCATTTTACGTTGAAGAAGGTCAACCTTGTGTCCTTTTTCCATACGTTCTTAAAACTTATAAAAACATTTTAAATACAATATTTTACAAGGTTTTAAATATTATAACTGTTTTATATTATTTTTATAGTTTAATCAATCTAATATTATAATATGGCCATTCGTTATTGAAAAGATAAAATTACTACACTGTATGTTAATTAATTGTCATGATTATTTTTGTTTAACACCAATGTTTCCAAGTGCCCATTTGGATGAAAATATGGGTGTTATATCGTCTGATCAGTTTCCTCACACCTCAATGGTGGAAAAGCTCACGTGGTTTGATAGGGAAAACGCATGCGCAGTTTAATTCTGATTTTACATGTATAATCCTGTACATTGGCAGATCTAGTTCCCACGTTTGGGTGAGTCAAATCTAACGCAACCCAAGCTAACCTTAACCCATCTCGCCAACAACAAACATCATTGGTTTATCAGGAATAAGAACAGTCACTGGCATTCCAGTGTCTTATCACTTTCGATATTGAGTTCAATTTAGAGTTGTTACCCAGCAGCCCACGCCATCACTGAAAGTCTCTCCCTTCCTTACCCTCGCTTCCATTCTTTCATACCTACTTCCTTATCCTACGGATCATGGCAAAAATAGCTACTGAATAAAAGTGGAAGCCATGATGTACTACAACAAACAAGGAACAGTGGACTTGCGTCGTGACAAAGACAAGCCGATTAGGGACAAATCTGACTTGACAGTGAAAATAGTCAACAGTATGTCAGGTTAGAATTGCCAAGTCAAATTACCGAGTGTCACTAGATCTATCATAAAAAAGCTGAAAATCGTTAGATTCACAAGAAATGTTCTAAAGTATTGGGACATAAAGACATCCACGCAAACACAAGTATGTGACCAATGTATGGATTTAAGATAAATAGAAAAAAGCAGGTAGATATATAGACCACTTTTGTAGGTAACATGAAGAAAAAGGGAAAGGGTAAGGAAAAGTATTTTACGTGGCCTTTGAGGGGGTCCAAAAGTGGCCTTAGCCCCACCTTTATCAGCTCTTGGGGGCCATGGCCCCTTTGGCACCCCCTCTGGATCCACTAATGATCCTGTGCGCTGTTTTTGTTAAAAACTCGACTTGGTGTGAGGCTATTTTGCAGTTGTCAAACAGTAATGGCTAGGGCGGTCAAAAGTCAATAAAGTCAAATTGTTTCCTTTGGGGCACTTTTCGCTGAAACGACTGAAAATGCAATAAAAACACCTGTAGGGGGTATATTACCAAAGTTAATAGGTCAACCAAAAGTCAACTTTTACCTGTTAGGTCAAAAAATAGCAATGAGGTAAATAAAGTCAATTTTTTTGGAATAAATAATTAAAATAACTAAAAATTGACATCTTTTTGGTTAACTGGCAACTTCGCTGCTCGTATTTGTCTTATTGAAGATGAAGGAATCATTGTTCAGAAGGCTAAAGAGAGTGTTGCTAATGAAAAACTGCCAAAGCAACTAATGTCAATCAAAATGAATTATAGTTTGATTGCTAGCTCAGTGACTAGGATGGAAGCATCTGATTGCACCATTAGAGAGGCATATGAAACCATTTCTTCTATCAACCTTGGCGAAGATATGTGTTCAGTCAAACAATACATTGAAACAAGACTCAAGACAAATGGTATTTGTGAAATAATTAACCTCAGTAGACCTGAAATCTCACCAACAGTGTATGGTCAGGTTTTGCAATGTCAACCAACAACTGCCGCTGTAGAGATATCTTTCTCCATGCTTAATAAATTATTAAGTAAGGATCGCAATTTTTTGCCAGAAAATGTCGGCAAATACTTCATAATTTACCACAATCGGTCAACTGATGTAGAAGAGCAAGAATAAGTAATTAAAGTATCGTTTTTATTATTGAAAGTAAAGGCAACTTTATAAGTCAATTTTTTCAATTCGTAAGGTCAACTTTCTTAATTTTTTCGGTCAACTTTTGACTGCCCTAACTAATGGCCCATTTTATCTTATATTATTCATTTATATCAGAATTTTACTATATTTTATATTAATAAATCCCCCGTTTTTGCGATCCCGACACTTCATCACGAAGCTGCATGTCTCGGCTATACAAAGAACACCTCGATGATTCTCAAGAGTCTTCGAACGAGATTTTCTCGTATGATGAAACAAAATTTGAACTTTTCGGTTACAATCAAAGGGAGCTTCTTTGGAGGAAGAAGAACAAAGCACTTAATAAGAAAAAACAAAACAAACACGGTAGTGGTCCGATCATGCTTTGGGTTTCTGGTCATCTACAGATATGGGTAATTTCGTTCAAAATGATGAAGCATTGAAATCAGCAAAGTATCAATAGATTTTGGATGAGAACCTTCTGTCTTTGGTGAGGAGGAAGTTGAAGATCGGGCGCGGATGGATATTCCAACAGGATAATGATTATCTGAAGAATACATCCAAAAGTACAGTGAAATGGTAAAGACGAGAAAATCAAAGTTTTAGTATGACCTTCACAGTCCCAGGCCTTCACTGTCATCGATTGTCTTGAAATAAATCTGGAACAAGAAATCCGAAGAATTTTAACGAGTTGGAGGAATTCTGCCAAGAACAATAGTCACGACTACCAGAAAAACGAACTCCAAACTTAGTATATATAAGGATATAGGAAGCGTTTGCTCGAAGTAATTGCATTAAACGGAGATTCTACGAGTTACTTATTTGAAGGATGCCTAAACCTTTATGTTTAACATCCTTGAGAAATGAACATCAGTATCCGTTTTTATCTTTTGTTGAATTCCCTTTACGCATTGTTATTATTTTTTAAACATACAGGGATAACTTTATGCATATTAAGTCATGAGCATTTATACTTCTTTGGATGCATCGCAATTCAAACATTTTCAAGAATTTAGTCCGGCGACCAAACTTTTCCGTGCAAAAATATATCATATATATATATATTATATATATATATATATATATATATATATATATATATATATATATATATATATATATATATATATATATATAAACCTTGGTTTTGCTTCCGCCCGAATTGTTCATTCTGACGAAGGTGAAGCTTGTTGCTCCACCTTAGACCTACAGCTTAAGGTGGAAACCGACCCACGACCCACCACGGGTGGTCACTACGAATCGAACCCAGGGCCGATGGATTCGGAGTCAGAGATGTTAACCACTGTACCACAGAGAGAGAGAGAGAGAGAGAGAGAGAGAGAGAGAGAGAGAGAGAGAGAGAGAGAGAGAGAGAGAGAGAGAGAGAGAGAGATTAGGATTCGGACCTTGTTTAAGAATTAAAATAAAGTAAGGGTCAGAATTTGTATTTGAATTCAGAAAATTGTATCCATCTGAAGACTATATATATATATATTTCTATAAATAAGAGATCAGCTGTATATTGTGTCCATTATAAACTCTCTCTCTCTCTCTCTCTCTCTCTCTCTCTCTCTCTCTCTCTCTCATTTTGAGTGTCCCTGAGTTGTAACATACGAGTGAGTGTACAGGTATACATTCACTCTAAATTTGGTCCTTAAAGACTACTTTAAATACAGTAGTATTCATACATGTAAAATTTTTGTCTAATTGTTTACTCGGCACATAGAGTGCATCTGTTGCATTTCAATTATATATATATATATATATATATATATATATATATATATATATATATATATATATATATATATATATATATATATATATATTATGCACACCCATGAGTAAAAGGAAAAACGATTCCAAGGTCTTTCGTGTATTCAACAGTACCGTACCCCTCTTCAGGTGTACTGTTGAATAAACGAAAGATCTTGGAATCACTTTTCCTTTTCCTTTCGGTGTGCATCATTTATTTATTTCACATGTTTAAGTGTGAAATTCATCATATATATATATATATAAGCTATAATATAAGTTACTGTACATATTTATATAGGTAAAATAGCTAATTTAGGTGCTAAAAGTACAATTGGACAAAACATGGTGATGTTATGTAGTTGTTTAACTTCCCTCTGAACGGTCAAGATCATGTGACGAATGGGGGCCTACAGCTTGACGTGGAATCGAAACCACGGGTCGTTACATCATCTGAATACGGAGTACGGTCACCCATGCAGTTACTGAATGAACAAAACGTCGTTTAACCTCGCTGATCTAACGGGAAGTGGTTTTTGTGAGTGAATACGACATAACCCCGAGTAAACAAAAATAATGCGTGTAGTACTTAAGTTTACTTACGTGTACTTTTAAGGAGCTAGAGTTCGTAGTTCAGTAGGTGACACCGTTTCCCAATAAACGGAGTGAAGACACTGAGGTCAGGGGTTCGAATCCCGATGATACTGGTAATAATAATAATACAGGAGTTAGCGCCATGGATCGCGTTAATTGGCCTGAACGCTGTGCCAATTTCTGCCCTTCCTTTCTGATTATTATTATTATTATTACTATTACTATTACTATTATTATTATTATTGTAATACTTCCAAACATAAAATTAAATCACTTTTCTGCAGAACCCTACTATAGAACCCTACGTACTTAATTCACAATTATTTTAGTTTACCTTCTCTTACACGTTAAAAGAAAACGTATTATGTAAATCAAGTTTTTTTTTTTTATAAGGAATTTTAGCTAGAAATTTCTACAAATTTTAGTTCTTTAGAAATTTTATTGAAAAAAAAAACAGGGTCACATCAACCCCCGTCCGCCTGAACCCCCATTTTTTTTTTGCAACCTTTTGACTCAAAGAACAAAAAAAAAAAAAAAAATAACAAATGGTCTTCGAATGAAAAAAAATGCTAAAACGAGGAGACTGAAATATATATATATATATATATATATATATATATATATATATATAAAGCATGGATGTACTGAATAAATTCATATAAAAGATTGCATGACATAGACTCTATTTTAAAAAATAGAAACTCCAGAATAAAAAACATTAAAATAGAACAAGGGCGAAAGAGGGTTGGAGAGAGAGAGAGAGAGAGAGAGAGAGAGAGAGAGAGAGAGAGAGAGAGAGAGAGAGAACAAAATGGTTTAAACTGTTCTCTCTCTCTCTGCTGTGTGTTTTATATATATATATATATATATATATATATATATATATATATATATATATATATATATATATATATATATATGTGTAGCATTCCTTTGTTAAATGTATGTAATAGCGTCATTAATAATCTATGCATGCATGTATACTTTCCATTTTCCATTTAAAGAAATAGATAAATAGATTTTTAGTCTATTTTTACAACAGAAAGTGTATGTATACATTTGCTAAAAAATGAATAAGCGAATTTAAAAAATGTGATAATACAAATGAGAAGAAAACTATTTGCTTATGGAAAGAAGAGAGAATATATACTGTACACACACACACACACACACTCGTCTATATATATATATATATATATATATATATATATATATATATTTATTATTTATTTATAGTGTGCCATGACTGAAAGTGTTGCAAAAGAGATGAAATAGTTAAATGTCATGATGCACAAAAAAATTTAAAAAAAAACAAAAAAAAAACTGACTTTCGCTCTTTTGAAATAAATTGTTTATAAAAGGAAAAATTAGGTACAATATATAAGTAATAACGAATATATATATATATATATAACCTTGTTCCATGCATTGGTCTCTCTTCACACGAAAGGCAAGAAGGTCTGGCTTGGTGGAGGAGCAAGTTGCTTTCTGGCGCTCTCCACCGTACATAGTCAGGTACACCCGGCTCATCTGGTACCGTCCTGAGCCAGGCATCTAGTCTTCTCTTGAAGACTTCAACTTTGGCCCCTGTAACGTTTCTGAGGTCCTTTGGAAGCTGGTTAAAAAAGTCTCGGCCCCCTGACAACCAAGCTATTTTCCTTCAATGTTGAGGAGGTCCCTCGTCGGGCCTTTAATTTGGGAACGTTCTGCCTTTCCTATTTTCCAGTGTTATTTGAATGGTAATTGGGTTTAGTTTTATGTTTGGTACCAGTTTTTCGATCATTTTCCATGTGTAGATTATGGTGTACCTCTCTCTTCTTCTTATTTCTAGGGAATACAGATTTAGTTTACGTAGTCTTTCCCAGTAGTTGAGTTCTTTGCAGCCATCAATCTTGGCTGTGAAATGTCTCCGCGTTTCTTCTAGTTTATTAGTTTCTTCCTTTTTATATGGGGACGTCAAAACTGAGCAGTATTCAAATTTTGGTATAATCAGTGTTTTTAGCAGGGGAATCATTACTGCCCTGTCCCTTCTTTTGAACGTTCTTAGTACCTGTCCCGCGACTCTTTTTGCTTTATTTATCGCTATCTGATTTTGTGTTTCGAATTTCGCATCATCGGTCATTGTTACCCTCACATCGATTGCTTTCGTGCTTCTCTGAATTTCCTGTTTATCTGGAGCATAATATGCAGTCTAAGTTCCTCTTTTCTACCATATCTCAAGAGCTGAAATTTCTCGGTGTTAAATGTCATGTTGTTCTCTTCTGACCATTTGTATATTTTGTTCGTGTCCCTCTGCAAGGCCTCCACTTCGTTTACATCGCTGATTTTTCTGCTGATCTTCGTATCGTCTGCAAAGGATGTTACTATACTGTTGCTGTTTACTTCGCTGTCTATGTCTGTTAGCATGATAATGAACAGGAGTGGGGCCAATACTGTCCCTCGTGGTACTGAGCTGCGTACCTCCGATTCTGATGATGATATACCTTGAATTTTGATGACCTGTAAACGTTCTCTGAGGAAGTTGTAGATCCATTTTCCAACTTTGCCTGTTATTCCCATATATTTCATTTTATGTGCTATTATAGTTTATACCGTGATCACATTTGTCGAAAGCTTTAGCAAAATCTGTGTATATGACATCGTAGTTGTCATTGCCTTCCAGTGCATCTAGGATATTGTTGTAGTGCTCTATTAGTTGTGATAGGCATGATCTACCTGATCGGAATCCGTGCTGATTTTCGTTGAATCTTTCCAGTGTCTCCAAGCAATCATAAATTTTCTTTCTAACTATTCTTTCAAATACTTTGGTGAGGTGGGACGTCAATGACACTGGTCTATAGTTCTTTGCTTGAGATCTGTCCCCTCCTTTTATATATATATATATATATATATTAGTGATGTAGCGGATGTCATTTTTTTCACATCCGCGGATGCGGATGTGAATGCGGATGTTTGATTTCGACATCCGCGGATGCGGATGCGGATGTCTACATTTTCGTTATTTTTTAGGATATATTCGAGATTTGTTGTGTTTAACGTATATAATAAGTTATTATATAGAGAGAGCTGTAGCTATAATGTAGTATAATTGATTAATTGTACAATAATTGCTGTACTTTTCTCTGAACATATAAAATAATATCAAGCATCTAACTAATATAGAAATCAATTAGTGAATTCGTCTGCAAATAAATTCGTTATATTTTGTCGAGTTTCAGCCACAATTAGAAACCATAATTGTGTTACCAGGATGCGGGACGTGAACCCAACTCAAATGCACCCCACCGACCTCTTTCCCCAACCTCCTCCACCCTTATAGAAAGAGATCTTTAATTAGCTTGATAACTATTTATATTAAGTTTAAAGTTTTATTAGGCATATTTATAAATGAGTAATTAAAATAAAGTAAACTAAGATGTTCATCGTTTAATATTCAAACTTAATTATAGGAAGGTTATGCTTAAGGAACATTAATTTTTCTGCCTTTTCTGCTGCCAGTCTGTTTCTCTTTTCATCATATATTAATCCAGCACTGCTAAATAATCTCTCGCTTGGTACGTTTGTTGGAGGACAGGCTAAATGTTTCCTTGCAAGTTTACTCAAGTATGGATAGATATTCTGCGTATTTTTCCACCAACTAATACTGTAGGATTGTCACATGCAGCCAGGCGTTTTTCTTGGTGATAGCTCTCGATCATTTTTACTACATCTTTTGACATCGCGTA
Organism: Bathynomus jamesi; assembly: GCA_023014485.1. NCBI lineage: Eukaryota > Metazoa > Arthropoda > Malacostraca > Isopoda > Cirolanidae > Bathynomus > Bathynomus jamesi. The sequence goes on from JAJOZX010006564.1 coordinate 9,155, forward strand.
GGTCTCGTCATCGCTGCTTGACTCAAGAAACTGAGAGAGAGATTCTGTGATAGATTTGCTCGTTGAAGGTGTTGGTTCTGTCACTGAAACTTTTATTCTTTTGGTGGGTGGCGAAGCGACAGATTCAAGAGATTGAAGCTCTTCAACTGCTTTGCCAAGTGATGATTTAACTCGTTCTAATGTACTAAGTGAAAATAACTTAGCTTTGTAACGTGGATCTAAGTAGGTTGCAAGAGAGTAACTTCATACAAGAACAGCCTCTCGTCTTGTCGCTTGCATCACTTTTGCGCACAATGAACTAGTTCTATTAATATAGTAGAATTTGATAATTTCCGCTTATTAATGACGTTTTATCTCAACGGTCCACATCCGCAGTCCAAAGTGCGGATGCGGATGCGAGAAAATGTGCGGATGTTCCGCGGATGCGGATGCGGATGCGGATGTGACATACATCACTAATATATATATATATATATATATATATAAAACGGGTGTGCCTTGAAAAAAGGGTACATTTTAAAAAGGCTATAAAATCAATATATGTCATTTAATTTTAATAAAACTTCTACACAATAAAACATATGTATTTATCTATGCGCAAGCAAGTTTTCAGACTGAAATATCAAATAATTCAAATTCTATCAACATTTAACGAAAGAGTATGATTTTTCTACTTACATACAAAAATTATTAAACTTTTTTAATATTTTTTTATAAAAATAATTTTTAACGTAAAATTTACCTGAAATTATTAAAAAAATTGTTCGAAATGTTTTCCTTCCATTTCAATAACTTTTTTTATTCTTGGCCGGAATTCATCTATGGCTCGATTTACTTGTTCCTGTGAAAGCTCTTCCCATTTTTGAATGATGATCTCGCGTAAATGAGCGACATCTTTTATCCTAGTCTTGTAGACTCGTTCTGCTAAGTTCTCCCATATTCCGGCCAAGAATAAAAAAAGTTATTGAAATGGAAGAAAAGCATTTCGAACAATTTTTTTAATAATTTCAGGTAAATTTTACTAAAAACTATTTTTATAAAAAAATATTAAAAAGGTTTAATAATTTTTGTATGTTAAGTAGAAAATCATACTCTTTCGTTAAATGTTGATAAAATTTGAATTATTTGATATTTTAGTCTGAAAACTTGTTTGCATATAGATAAATACATATGTTTTATTGTGTAGAAGTTTTATTAAAATTAAATGACAAATGTTGATTTTATAGCCTTTTTAAAATGTACCCTTTTTTATGGCACACCCGTTTTATATATATACGAGGAATCCAAAAAGTTTCCGGAAAAGTTTAATAATTCAATCATTTCAAATCAGAATTTAATGAATTCTTGTTTTGACATGAATTTGGACCTTCATGAAGTTTATGGAGATGAAGCACCTAAGAAATCAGTCGTTTATGACTGGATCAAAAGATTCAAAACGGGTCAAGAGGTTCTTAATGATAACCAAAGGAGTGGAAGGCCATCAACATCAATTAATGAAGAAACTGTTGCTGCTGTTCGGTCACTAGTCGAAAAAGATCGTCGAATTTCCTATGAAATAATAGCCAATGAGGTGGGTATCTCTCGTGGTTCTGCTCATTCCATTTTGGTGGATACCTTAGAACTTAGCAAACTTTCTGCTCGGTGGGTGCCTAAAGCGTTGCGCCAAGAACAGTTTGACCAAAGGGCTAGTCTTTCTGTTGATCTTTTGAATCGAATGGAAGTTCATGAAGATTGTTTTATGCATAGACTTGTAACAGGGGATGAAACCTGGATTTATCAGTATGATCCGGAAAGCGAAGTTCAGTCAAAACAATGGCTCCCAAGAGGATCAGATGGCCCAATCAAATTTAAAGCAGAAAGATCAGCTAAAAAGGTAATGGCTACAATTTTTTGGGATTGTGAAGGAATAATTTTAGTGGACTTTCTTGAAGGACAAAAAACAGTCACCGCCCAATATTGTGAAAATGTTTTGAGGAAGCTGAAAGATAAGCTTGTTGAAAAAAGACCTGGTAAACTTCATCGCGGGGTGCTTTTCCATCACGACAATGCACCTGCTCACACTGCAAATGCCTCAAGAGCCGTGTTACGGGAATTTCGATGGGAAATCATACTCACCCCCTACAGTCCGGATCTAGCCCCTTCCGACTTTTTTTTATTCCCAAAATTGAAGGATCACATAAAAGGAACGCATTTCGACTCGATAGCAGATGCCAGAACAGCAGTTTTGAGATGGTTTCAGTCGAAAAACTCTGAATTTTATAAAAATGGATTGGAACGCTGGAAACATCGCTTAGAAAAGTGTATAGAGATAGGTGGGAATTATGTCGAACGTTGTTGAGCATTCCTAAACGTATATCCTCTTTTGTTTTCTTTTATTAAAGTTATTTGACCATTCTGGAACTTTTATTAAAGGGTTTTTGTATTAAAGCTTTTTGAATTTTCCGGAAACTTTTTGGATTCCCTACGTATATATATAGGGTGTCCCAAAAAAAACTATATACTCTTTATAGCATCATATATTTTATAATTTAAAAAAAACCCAAACAATATATTGTTATAGCAATTGCCAATGAAAGGTAAATTAGTAATCTAAGTGATCAAAATGTTATAGCGAGTTGTTTGCATATAAAATTTAATTAACTACGCCAAGTGCTCAAAATGTTCTCCGGCGGCATGAATGCACTTTCAATACAACAAAATCGTGTGGTCTGATGAAGCTACCTTCAAGCTGAATGGCACAGTAAATCGACACAACTGCAGGTACTGGTCACTTGATAATCCACACGTTTATGTGGATAAACATGTTAATTTACCAGGATTAACAGCATGGTGTGGTTTATCATCCAGGGGTTTGGTTGGACCATTTTTCTTTAATGGGACAGTTACCGGTGCCGCATATCTCGACATGCTGCGGACAGAAATTATACCTGCAGTTCGGAAGTTGTTTGGAAACGACGACTTTTACTTTCAACAAGATGGAGCCCCCTCATTATCATTGTGATGTCAGAATGTACCTCGATGAAACGTTGCCTAACCGTTGGATAGGACGAAGAGGAAGCGTTGAGTATCCTCCACGTTCACCGGACTTGACTCCACTTGATTTTTACTTGTGGGGCTACCTGAAGGATGCAGTTTATGGTACAAGACCTGCAACACTCGAACACCTTAAGGATGCAATTAGGGAAAAGTGCGGGACCATCACAGCATCCACATTAGTCCATGTCTGCGAATCAGTTAGTCGACGCATTCAAAAGTGCATTCATGCCGCCGGAGAACATTTTGAGCACTTGGCGTAGTTAATTAAATTTTATAGCAAACAACTCGCTATAGCATTTTGATCACTTAGATTACTAATTTACCTTTCATTGGCAATTGCTATAACAATAAATTGTTTGGGTTTTTTTAAATTATAAAATATATGATGATATAAAGAGTATATAGTTTTTTTTGGGACACCCTGTATATATCAAAGCTATTGACTTCTCCTTAGGGAAACGGAGCTTACAGATGAAAAGAAGGACCAACACAACAGCAAACATTTCCGTTTATTTTTTATACTTCAGACGTTTCGACAAATCTTTTGTCATCATCAGTGAATTATAAGTCTTAAAACCTTAAAACAAAAATGAGAATAATGAAAATTACATCAATACACAATTAAAATCATTAAAATTACATCACTACTACATCACTGTAGTGATGTAATTTTAATGATTTAAATTGTGTATTGATGTAATTTTCATTATTCTCATTTTTGTTTTAAGGTTTTAAGGACTTATAATTCACTGATGATGACAAAAGATTTATCGAAACGTCTGAAGTATAAAAAATAAACGGAAATGTTTGCTGTTGTGTTGGTCCTTCTTTTCATATATATATGCTTACTTACTTACTTTGTGTGGGTTCGAACGACGGTTCAGGATCGACCTGCGGTCGACCCCTCTGTAGCATCTCGTCTTATTTGCGGGATTTGGTGAAGGAGGGAATTGTTGTCTGATCTCCTCCTCCCGCATGGCTGGTCAGGGACTTTGCACAGGAATCTGTCCAGCTGGTTCTTGAAGTTATTCAGGTCGGTGTGCTGGAGATTCCTTACTTCTCTCGGTAGGGCATTGAAAAGCTTTGGGCCTCGTATTCTGAGGAAATTTTTCATCCTCGTTTTCATGGGCCCCTGTCCAACAACAGCTGGGACAGTACAAAATCTGCCTCTTCTCTCATTCCAGTTTGTTTCTATTTCATTTCTAAGGTTAGGGACAAAGCCCTCAAGCATTTTTCATATGTATATTATCGTGTACCGCTCTCGCCTTCTTTCGAGAGAGTAGAGTTTCAGAGATTGTAGTCAAGACCAGTAGTCTTCACCTTCCGTTTCTTCTACCTTAGACGTAAAAATCCTTTGTATAGCTTCAGTGTTCGCAATGTCTCGTTTTCTGTATGGGCTTGTGAGTACTGAGCAATACTCAATTATTGGTAGGACTAGGCTCTTCCATAATTTGAGCATGATGTTTGCTTTTCTGGTGCGGAAGCTCCTCCAGATGATTCCCATTATTTTTATAGCCGTTGTAATTTTGATGTTGTAGTGCTCTCTGAATTCTGTATCCGACGACATTATTACTCCAACATCCCTGACTTGTAAATTTGGTGTTATCTCTTTGTCTCGCAGAGTTTTGTATCTTTTATTCTGCAGCTCGTTATTATTACCATATCTTAGAAGTTGGAATTTTTCTTCGTTGAACTTCATATTGTTGTCTTCTGCCCACTGGAATAATGTTTCAATGTCGTTTTGTAATTTTCTTGTCACCTTCGTTCAATATTTCCTTGCATATCTTTGTGTCATCTGCGAAACATGATACAATATTGTCCTTAATATCTGCATCAATATCTGCAATCATTATTATGAACAGCAAGGGAGCTCATACTGTTCCTTGTGGGACAGACTCATGACTTTCGATTTAACTCCGTTTACCACACAGTGTTAAATTGTTCGCTAAGCAGTTCGCTTATTTCTTTCGGGTCATTTGTGTATTCGGCTCCCCCCTCGTCTATCAACGGACCAATACTCTCCTTACACTACATTTTTCTTTTCGCAAACGTGTAGAAGTATTTTGGGTTATTTTTTATGTTTTCTGCTGCCTTGTTTTCCTCCTCGTTTGTCTTATGTATGAATGTTTGCTTTAGGTTCATTTCTATTTCGCCAAGTTTCCTCTCTAGTTTGAGTCTCTTTGCATTAGTTCTGCATCTGTGGAGATGTTTTATGGTTTGTCTTCGTTGCCTGAATAGTGTCCTGATTTTCCTCTCGAGCTTGCTACGTTTTCTTTCCTGTCTCTCTGGAATATGTTTCAGTATTATCTGTTTGGTTTCAGTCACTATTATACATAGTATTTCTTGTGGAGTCTTCTCGTGAAGTAGCAATTCCCAATTTACCTCCTTTAAATCTTTATTTACATTTTCTAATTTACTTTCTTTGAATTTATGTTTAAGCCTTCAAATATTTCTTTTGACTCTCTAGGATGCGTTTTCGGACCTCTGGGTGCTAACTTCAATTGTATATCGATGAGGTTATGGTCGGGGAACTTTGTGCTTTGTGTGCGTTACTTTTTTATTCATTATTATCTCGTTGTTATTTGTCAAGATTAAATTCAAAACGTTCTCTTTTCTCGTGGCTTCACAGATTTCCTGGGTGAGGGAGTAATGTTGCATAATATCTAATAGCATTGTTGCTTGGGTTCTATCATCTTTTGTAATGCTGCTATGAAACTTCTTAACATATATAACTTCGTCATTTTTCTTCCATGTTATGAATGGGAAATTAAAATCTCCAAAAATTAGAATATTTGTTGCTGGAGTTTCAAGTAATTTTAATGTTTTCCATTTCATTTGTAGCAAATTGGAATTAACTTTTTGTGGTGTTTGGTGGTCTGTAGATGTTCATAATGGTTAGGTTCAGTTTTTTACTTCTAATATAATAACTTCGACCGTGCTCTTTGAATTGTTTACCTTCACTTCACATGTGTATGTGTTTTTCACGTAGATGCAACACCCTACCCCTCGTCTAGCCACTCTATCTGCTCTGTGTATGTTGTAGTCCAGCAATGCTAATTCACTGTCCTCGATGCAGTTTTCACAGTCTTTTTCGCATTTATGCAAGTGTGTTTCCGTTATAGGCATATAATATCTATGCTGGATTCGGTAGCTAAATTCTGTAAGTATTGTAATTTTCAGCCTGCATGGTCCGTGTAGAGGCCTTGAATATTTGTGTATAAAACATTTATTGGGTTTCTAATTTCCGTGTTCAGTTTTCCTATATAGTGGTCGTTTCCAGGTCGATGTCGGTTCCTGTTTGGTGTTATTCGTTTGGCCGCTGCATTTAGGAGAATTGGGGTTGCGGCACTTGATACCACTGTGGTTGTTGTATTATCGGTGGATGGTGTTGGATAGAGGGGTGATGTATGTAATGGTTTGGTGAATATACCTGCGGAGTCCTGTCCTTTTTTTGTTAGCAGGGCAAGCTGTGCTTTTATCGTTCTCATCTCCTCTAAAAAATTTGTTTCCTTGCTCCTGTTGTTACTTCTAATACGGATCGGGTCTGTTCTTCCCCGTTCTTTTCTTTGGGTCCCCTTTATGTGAAAATATGGGCACTCTATATTTAGGCATTTTCTCTCTGTCAGTGATTGTCTGCACATAAGAGGGTGGAAAAAGTGGCAGTTTTGTCCGTATCTGCATCTTCCATTCCTCATATCGAAGCATTTTTTTGGGTGACTGTACCTGCACTCCTGCAGTTTGCACCATATATGCACGACCCTGTTTTATAATATTCGCATATGGCCCATCGTTTAATCTCCTTACGAGCCGTATGTGATTCGATTGCTTTTTTCTGTTCCGCCACCACTTCTTCCCTACTCAGTAGTTTTTTGTCTTCGGCGAGTTTTCATTAGTGTTCCTGGTATCTTTCTCTTTCTCCTTTGTGTTCCTGGTACCCCTCTCTTTTTCTTTTGTTTTCTGTTATATCTCTTTTTGGCTCTCTGAGGTTATTTTTGCATCTCCCTGTAGCGTGCTTTCCTGTATTGTGTTGTCTTGCGCCATATATATATATATATATAATATATATGGTAACCTAGTAATAATTTCGTGCGTCGTTCTCCCTTTACACGAAGGTCAAGCTGGTGGCCACACTTCTAGGCCTGGCCTGATGGAGGAGCGAGTCGCTCTGTTACGATTTCCATCGCACATAGCCAGGCACATCCAGCTCATCCGGTACCGCCCTGGGCCAAGAGTCTAATCTTCTGAAGACTTCAACGTGATGTTCCTGATGTCCTTCGGAAGGTGGTTAAAATGTCTTGGGGGCCCCTAACAACCCTTCAGAGTTGACGGTGTCTTTTCTCGGGCCTTTAGTTTGGAAACACTACACAATTTAGGGTGTGTCAATTTTGGGGGTGAAATGACTAAATTGAAAATCATGTGATTTGGTAGCAATTTAATGTAATCATTTAGCATAGAAAATAATATCTTTGCTTCAAAAACAATAAATATAACTCCTACCTACATCAATTTTAATTCAAAAATTCAATTTTTCTGTAAATTCATAACAAAATAACAAACGTGCGCAAAAATCCTATCAACATTTAAAGTGGCAATAAGATATCATTCAGTCTTTATTTGAAAGTAACCAATGCAGTCATGTCCTTTTTGCTGCGGTTCCTTGACATCAGCATTCGGCTTGCTACTTGCGCTTTGATGTAGCCTTCTCGCCTCTCGTGACTGTAAACTTGACTAGCTGCTTCTGTGACCATTTTCACACATCTCTCCACACTCTGAGTGTGAGAAGGCCACTTTGGCACTTGCATTGGGGCCTCTTTAAGTTGTGTTAAATCTTTGTTTGTTATACATGTTGTCAGTGGTGGCTCCAAAACTTCCGAACTCAAGTTAACTAATTCTGACAATTTCGTGGCATTGACGTTTATCGGAGGTACCTTCCTTGTCTGAACAGAGCAGTCTCCCAGCTGGTCATCATCTAGTGATGTTCCTCTAAGCTTTAGAATGATTTCCACAGCCTCAGTTCGTTCTTTGGTACATTGGCTGCAGAGTATTGCTTGCAAAACTGCCTCTGGCCCAGCATACCAAGCGGACCTTCTCACCACAGGTAACACGATGTCCACCATTACTTTCCTTTGGGTTCTCAGTAGCTGTAATTGAAACAAGATGTGGTTGGGCCCCTCCATCCACATTGGATTAAGTTTTACATTGAACCAGTGAGGAAGATAAAACCCAATAATAAATTCAACAATCAACATCAAATTCTGTAGCATTTTGCCCTTCAGTGCATGTTTGGAAACCCAAATCCTGCAGAAACGAATCGCTGTAGTTAACCAACGACTGTGACTTACGGGTCCAATCTCCAAGAGAGCCAGATTTTGAGGCAACTCTCCTGATCTGATTGCTTGAACAATACGATAAGCGTAAGATTGATCCGTGTTGAGGTCTTTGATAACTTCTTCAGACAACACTGGAAGGGGAGGGCCTACTTCGACCTTTGGAAATTTTGTATTTATTTCTAATTCTGTTGCTTCATCTAGCATGTTGCCAAGGGGGCCTGACCACTTGTTGTTGCTCTTTGTAGGACCATCAAGTTCCTGGATGAGACGACGAAGAGGTAGTTCCCCTGTGTGCAAATCACATACAATCCAAACAAGCCTTCTTCCAAGGTTTTTCTCTAAATGCGTCACAACACCTCCCTGCCATCCAGTGTTCACCGCAGTTGAGTCTCCACCAACGGCCTGCAGTGAACTGTCAAGTCTTCTTTCTTGAAGCCAACATATTATTTGATCAGCAATTGCCTCTGCATGTTTCTTGCCTTCTACTTCTGCTTCAGGAACAAAGTGAAACAAATAGCGGCCACCAGGTTCGGAACACACAGAGTAGTGTTCTTCTTTGATGAGACCGGGAAACTTTCTGCCCATTCCCTCTACCTCTAGGAGAACTTTTGTGTCATCTCTTCTTCCATCAAACAAAAGGCAAGAGAGACCTTCCTCCTTCAAATCTTTTTCATGCTGATCAGATATTTCCTTCATTATTTTTTCTTGTGCTCTTCTTATCTTATTATGATCTATCACTAAGGATGTATCCTCTCGGCTGATGAGGCCTGCATCTATCCAAGCGGCAGTGGCAATCTCTGCAGTCTCTAGTAGCCCCGTATGGTGGCGAATACTGGCAAGGGCAATGTTTAAGATGTCTTTAGTGTTGTATTTCATTCTCTTCGGCGAAAGTTCAGATGGCATTTTGGAGCTATCATCTGATGTTGCTTCTTTCTGTTCATCTGAAGAGCTTTCAAAGAAGTGAGAAACCTCTTGATAGAGCTCTTCATCTCTTTGGGTGGCTTCTTCACTCTTCTTTTTCTTCCTTTCTTCCCCTCTCGGATTTTCTCTTTTTTCTTAGCAATAACAATCTGTTTTTTGGTTTCTGAATAATCTGCCGAACCAATCTGCATACTTCCTTGGCCTCCTGCCTTTGTTCTCTGCGCCTTTATGAAAGCCAGCTCCAAAACAGGGATCTTCTTCTCACGAGGACAGCGACAATCAATGTGAGGGTGAGGTTCTCTTCTGTTGGCTTCAGAACACAACTCTATGGGACACTGGCAGTTAAAAATGTCAAGAAGAGTATCAAGTGTGTGCAGAAATTTATTTTTCTTTGCTAGTTTTCCTTTACCAAGTGATGTCTCAACTGCTTTGTGCCACAGCTTTGTTAATTTTAGCTCAATAGTTCTATACTGATTGAGTACAGGTGGTTTGAATAACACATTAGCTTTTTTCCACTGATGCAGAAGAGGGGGAATCATGTCCCTTTTGAGCTCTTTCTCTGTGTAGTTCCTTCTATCCTTTGTATTTTGTTCACGAAGGAGTAACCCTAGTCTCAGCATGTCTCGCACTGTTGGTAGTTCTGATACGGGAAGCTCCTTGCCTGTACCGACTAACAGGCTCAAGTGGTATGACGACTGACCTCTTGTCTTCAATTTTGGCATATTAGGAATATCTGAAAAGAAAGAAAAACATTTAAGTATTTTATATCAATTACGATGTTTCAAAGTTTAGTCATTCGATGTTCTAAAATTCAATAAAAAAATATTTCATGGGATTACAACATAATTAGACAGAAGAATATGATAATAATAAATAATTGTAATAATTAATCAATAATCCATACTTACAGTTAAACTGTAGTATTCGTCTAGTAGAATAACTATGAAGTAGGTACAAGAGCAATAACAGCAAACCACCGTCTATGACATCTAAGAGGCAACTGAGGACTGAGAGTGAGGGACAGTTCTATTTATGTTGTGACTTGTACATTGTACAACAACTATATGACCTTGAAAACACTCCATATGCGATCAGTGGGATAATTCTGTGACAGATGAATAGTTAATCAATTTATGTCCTATTATTTAGTAAAAGAGTCAATTTCTGAAACTTTAAGGTAAAATTGATGTAGGTAAGGGTTATTTTATTTAATTTTGGTTGGCCAATTTCATGTTTTGACATGAAAAGACTATATTTTCACTACCAAAATTGATTTGAAAAAAGTTGACAAAATTGACACACACACATGCTACCTACCGTTCCTATTTTCCAACGTTGTTTGGATGGTTACCGGGTTCCGTTTTATTATTTTTTTTTATGTAGTTAGGAGGGGGCTAAGGGCGAGCCCCCGCAAAAGTGACCCCTCCACAGAAGACAGAGGGAGCCAAAAACAAGGTCTCCAAGGCCATTTTTTTTTTTAATAGAAATTTTGAAAAGGTTATGTAGTGTAAGATGCATGTATGTGTAGTGAGGAATAGGGGAGAAGTGTGTGTTTGAGACCTTGCTGGACTGCTCACAGGGTAGATAAAACACGGAAAAAGATCAGCTAAGGAGGACAGTGACAGGAGAAATGGGAGTTCCAGCACTCCCTGTCTCCTGCCTTTTCCACCCCGGAGTACTTCCCTGGTAGATTGGTGTCTACAATCTCCTCCTTGAGGTTAGGTACCAGTAAATTATGGTATATCTCTTCTTCTTTCCAGCGAATATCCATTTCATTTCCGAAGTCTTTCCTTGTAGTTGAGTTCTTTGCAGCCATCAATCTTGGCTGTGATATTTCTTTGAATTTCTTCTAGTTTTATTAATCTCTTTATTATATGGGGATGTCAAGGATGAGCATTATTCAAGTTTGGTATGATCAGTGTTTTCAGCAGGGGAATCATTACTCGCTTATCCCTTCCTTTGAAGGTTCTCTGTAGCTGGCCCGTAACTCTTTTTACTTTGTTTATCGCTATCTGATTTTGTGTTTCAAATTTCGCATCGTCGATCTTTATAACCCCGAAATATTTTGCTTTCGTGCTTCTCAGAATTGCTGTCTATCTGAGACATAATAATATGATGTCTGTTTAAGTTCCTCATTTCTTCCACATCTCAAGAGGTGAAATTTGTCGGTGTTAATTTTCAGGTTATTGTTCTGACCATCTGTATATTCTGTTTGTGCCCCTCTGTAGGGCCTCTACCTCTTCTGGAGTTCTGATTTTTCTGCTGATTTTTGTATCGTCAGCAAAGAATGTTACTATACTGTTGTTGGTTACTTTACTGTCTGTCTTTTAGCGTGATAATGAATAGGAGTGGAATTAATACTGTTCCTTGTGGTACTGAGCTGCGTACTTCCGACTTTGGTTTTTTATGACTTGCTGACGTTCTCTGAGGAAGTTGTAGATCCAGTTTCCCACTTTGCCTATTATTCCCATGTGTTTCATTTTATGCGCTATTATACCATAATCACACTCGTCGAAAGCTTTAGCAAGTTCCGTGTATATGACATCGTAGTTTTCATTGCTTTGAAGTACGTCTATATTGTTATAGTGCTCTGTTAGTCGTGATAGGCACGATCTTTCTGATCGAAATCCGTGCTGGTTCTCCATGAATCTTTCCTGTCTCCAAAATAATAGATTTTTCCTTCTGACTATTTTTTCAAATATTTTGGTGAGATGGGATGTCAGTGACTCTGGTCTATAGTTCTTTCCTTGAATCTATCCCCTCCTTTATACAGTATATAGGAATAATGTTCGCTTTTTTCAGGTTGTTCGGTATTTCCCCTGTGTTTAGAGATATTCTCCATATCCAATATAGGGGTGTAGCTATTTCACTTTTACAATTTTTAATGAACAGGCGTTCCATCTCTCTCTCTCTCTCTCTCTGTATATATATAGATATATATATAGATAGATAGATAAAAATTCCAAGATCTAATTTTTCAAGCAAGCATAGATGCATACGTCATTCATGTGTTCTTTTTTTCTATAGCAGAAGCGAAGTGAATTTATTATATTTGAACGTTTTATCTGGAGAAAAAGTGAGCCAACTGAGTGTACCTTTCTTTCATCTTTTCTCTTTTACGAGTATATATATACTGTATACAAAATGGCACAAATACAAAGTCGTAAATGTTATATGTATGGATATAAAAATTAATCCTTCGCTACCGTGTCCAGAGGAGAATTTTCTTTATCGTTTTTCTGTAATGCCAATTAAGTTGTAGTTCTCGACATGCCTACAGTTAAAAAACAACTATTTAATTAAAAAAAAAAATTGGGGGCAGGGGAGGGGGGGTTAGACTTTCAAAATAACGAGGCGAAGTTTTCTTAAAATTGAACTGAATAAATGATGTTACTTCGACAAATAATTGGTTTAGATTAAACGCATAAGTTTTTATAAAGATTGTATTTACCAAATTGGGTTTGACTTCGTGTAAAAAAAATTGAAAATGATTAATTCCAAGTAAATATAATTTCATACGCGTTGAATATGAATCTACTGTTTCACCCATTAATTGAAATTAGAGGGGATGTTCGAATTTTCATGGGGGTTAGGGCCGAGGGGTGAAACCGTGAGGGCGAAAGTGGGCTGCATGCGTGGCATCATAGTAAAAACTGAAAAAATGTTTCCCGACAATTTTATTAGTTTTAATTTTTTATGTTTTAAAATCGTGACATAAATTGAAGTTTTTGTCTTATCATTTTAATTTCGAGCTGCAACTTATAAAAAGATATGAATAAATTAAGTGTTTCGTTTCGTTCCGAAATATATTGTTCACAAACAGGAAAATGTAAGTATTGTAAGTGTAAGTATCAAAATGTCTGATTACAATATATTATACAACCAAATTTCCAACCAACAACTAAATTAAATTTTTTTCCAACTAGAAATTTTTTAAAACAACTAAATCTAGTTGGAAAATGATGAAATTGGCAACACTGCGCGTGAATAGTTGATCGCTCGGGGAAAATTCAGAGGTGTAGGGGAATCCCGTATGGACTAAATTTAATTTCAAGTAACACCATTTATTTTGTTTAATTTCAACAAAACTGCGCCTCAGAATTTTGAAGACAGTACTTTGTTTGTGTAAAATCTAAACAAATTTTTTGTTTAAATTCAATAGAGGGTTTTTTTTGGGTGTCCCTCAACCACAATGGACCTGGAGGACTGAACTGATGTTGACGTAATATTCAGTGGCGGTGAATCGGATTTCACGAGGATCCCGAAGTATTGTGTGTGTGTGTGTGTGTGTGTGTCTTCGGGGATGTTTACAGCGGTTCATGATAAAACATATTGGAGAATGTACAGTAAATACGTGAATAAATTAGTAAAGAGGGTTGGCAAAAGTAAATAGACACTTTCGTTTTTCTATAATTTTTTATTTGATAATAAAAGTGAGATAATAAAAACAGATTTATTGAATCACAGTATATTTAGAATGATGTTGCTTTTCTCATTTACATTATATAAAAGCTGACACACTTTTTGGCATTCCAGTGATGAATTTGCCTTTTGTCTTGAGGAGAAGCATCGTGATGTCTATTTACTTTTGTCAACCTTCTGTACATGTTTCTGTGCAATGTTGAATATTTGCGGTACCCGCAGTATTTTCAGACATTATTATTATTATTATCCCCAAATAAAACTAATCGAAGAAAGAATACGAATGACTGGGCTCTTACCATTCAGAGACATTCCCATTTCATTCTTCTTCCAAGAATAAGAATCTCAAAAAAGAAAGCAATTCTCCTCCTCCCTCTGACTTAATTATGTCTGCAATTAGAATTTCCTCCAAAGATTTTTTTTTTGCCCAATTTGGGCTCAACTCCAGGAAGGCGTACGGTCCTCATGGTGTCCCTCCTGTTGTTCTTAAGAACTGCGCTTCTGTGCTGACACCCTGCCAAGGCAAACTCTTTCGTCTTTGCCTTTCGTCTGGTACTTTTCCTTCCTGCTGGAAGTTCGCTTTCATTGAGCCTGTCCCAAAGAAGGGTGACCGCTCTCAACCCTCCAACTATCGTCAAATTGCTTGATTTCTTGCCTTTCTAAAGTTTTTTAATCTATCCTTAATAGGAAGATTCTTAAATACCTCTCTTCTCACATTCTTCTTTCCGATCGTCAGTATAGGTTCCGCAAGTTACGCTCTACTGGCGATCTTGCATATCTCTCTGACTCTTGGTCATCGTCCTTTCGGGATTTCGGTGAAACCTTTGCTATTGCGCTAGACATATCAAAAGCTTTTGATAAAGTCTGGCACTAGGGTTGCCAGATTTTTCAAATGCCCATGCGGGACAAAAAATTTTCTGAGGTTTTTTAAGATCAAATTTTTTTTCAAATTGAAACGATTTCTTCAACGGTTACAACAAAAAAAAATTAGAAAAATTTTATTACAATAATATTTAACAATTAAACATCGTGAATAAATTGAAATTATTATACATAATATTGAAATTCTAAATCAATTCATCCCGAAAAAATTTGCTTAAAAAATATTTTTTGCGGGACGTTTTGAACGCGGGATTTTGACGCGGGATTTTTGATCAAATGCGGGACTCTCCCGTAAAATACGGGACGTCTGGCAACTCTATCTGGCGCAAATCTTTAATTTCGAAACTGCCTTCATTCGGTTTCTATCTTTCTGTCTGTGCCTTCATCTTTAATTTCCTTTGGCCGATCTATAGCTGCGGTTATAGATGGCCACTGTTCTTCTCTTAAAGTTATTAATAGTGGTGTTTCTCAGGACTCTCTCCTGTTACCCACTCTTTTTCTTTTAATTATCAGTGATCTATTAAATCTTACTTCTTGTCCTACCCACTCCTATGCCGATGACTCTACTCTTCACTTCACCCGCTTCACAAAGAGTCCCTTTCAACAGTCACTCCCTGCTTCGCGTAGGACGGCTGTGGTACACCTGGCTTCTGCTCTTTCTATTATCTCTGCTGTACCGGTTCCGCAGTTTCTTCATCCACACTCAGTTGCTGTCTCTATACAGGGGTCTCGTGTGCCCCCGTGTGGAGTACGCTTCTCATGTGTGGAGTGGCTGACCCCACACAGCTCAACTTGACCGGATGAAATCAAAGGCTTTTTTTTTCGTTTCATCAATTGCCCATCTATTACTGACTGTCTTCAATCCCTCTCTCTTCGCCGCAATGTTGCCTCACTCTCTCTTTACTGTCGCTATTATAACAGACACTGCTCTTCTGAACTCTCTAACTGCGTACCTCCTCCTTTAAGGAGAGCACGCAGCGCCCGACTTTCGACACATTCTCATTCCTTTTCTATCGAACTCTCTAACGGAAAAGTTAATTGGTATTTTCAGTCTTTGATCTACTTAACCGGTGAACTCTGGAACAATCTTCCTCAGTCCATCTTTCCCCCTGTCTATGACCTCCAATTTTTCAAACCAAACGCAGAGTGTCCAGGCATCTCGAAAACCCTGGACCTTGATTTTGACTCTTCTTCTTCTTCTATAAAGGGGAGGGGGCATTTTTATGGGCAGTCGCCCTTGGCTCCTTCTTCCTGCATAAAAAAAATCGGTCCGTTTCCATTTTCTTTGTAGTATTTCCTAATTTAAGTTAAACTTTTCATATAGGAAATACCCATTGGGTATGCAATTGCGTCACTGTCTCTTTTTATCTTTTCCCAAATCAGTAACTTCTTTCCTCAAATTTGGAATTCTCCCTTCGAGCATTCTCATTCGCGGACCGCGAATGGGCAATTGGGCATGGGAATGGTATTGAGTGGGAAGTCGTTCGAATGAATTTTT
This sequence comes from Bathynomus jamesi, assembly GCA_023014485.1. NCBI lineage: Eukaryota > Metazoa > Arthropoda > Malacostraca > Isopoda > Cirolanidae > Bathynomus > Bathynomus jamesi. Next base: position 25,244 of record JAJOZX010006564.1, read on the forward strand.
GGAGTTATACCGTGTCTACGCCGGTCCTTGTTATAGAACTCTGCTGATTCATGACAGTGTTCTCTCTTCTGACTTAACTGCCCCGGCCGGATAAAAATAATAACTGGGACTTGAATCTTATCATACACGGCATGATGGCGGATTTGGATATTTGACTTAATTATTTTGTTATTGCAAGAAGAATTATGGTTCAAGATTCTATACAGTGTCGAGCTTCAAATACGGTGTACAGTCGGTTCAAAAAGTTTTGTATCGTCGTAAACTCAATGTTTCTTATCGATAATTATTTGCGAGGAACATGGAGTTTCGCCACAACATTCTTTCAACCGATTTTACAGTTTTAGAATAAAGTTCGCTGACAAACAAATTTTAAAAAAAGCAAAAAGTTACCCACTGCATGCTGAAAGGTACCCCTAGCTTCGCATCTCCTGCGATACGGGAGGGGGAGGATTGGGTTGGGACCCATCCTTCTTTCTTTCTCCCCACGAAGGGCAACAGTAACCTTGGACGTGGGCGCCACGCCTGCCCGGGCCGCCAATGTAACTGCAGGCAGGCACGTATGGGTGTGTAGAATGTAAGAGGAATAAGTGATGAGCAAAGAGAGAAGTGGTGTAGGTGTTCAAGGGTGGAAGGTTTGATGTCCTGGGATTGCATGAAACAAGGGACAAAGATGAAAGGAGGTGGAGAATGTGAATAGGGAGTTAAGTGTGTGAAGGCGGGTGTGAATGAGAGAGCGAGAGGAAAAGGTGTGAGCCTGCTGATAAACGAAATATGGTATGAAGCGATGACTTCTCGTGTGTCAGTTTCCGGATTGTGTGTGTGTGTGTGAAATTTAAGTTTGCCAGAATGACAGTAGCGGTAGTAGTTGAATGTGCGTCGTGTGATGATAAATGTGAGGATGAGAAAGAATTTTTTCAGAGAGAGCTTGATAGTATGATTGGAAGGCTACCTGAATGCTGTAAAATGTTTGTGATAGGAGACGTGAATGGGAAAGTTGGTATGGAGGATGAGGTGTTAGGGAAGCATGGTGTACCAGGAGTGAATGGTAAGGGGTGTAGGCTGAAAGAGTTATGCAGTGAGAGAAAGCTGTGTGTAACGAATTCAGTTTTTTAATATAAGGGAGTACATAAGTATACCTGAGTAGTATAGCCGAAAAAGGGGAGAGTGCAAGAATGTTGCAGGTTATTATGTAATGTTGCAAAGGGGATGGGGGTTGTTGCAAAGGGGGATGGGGTTGTTGCAAAGGGGGTTGTTGCAAAGGAGGGTTGTTGCAAAGGGGGGTGGGGGGAAACTTGGAGGCGGCGTTATCCCCCAAGAGAAAGGAGGAGGAGAGAAAGGAGGAGAGGTGTTCACCTGGCAGGAGCCAAGTGCACATTAAGACTTCAGCCGAGTTGGCGTTGTTTTATAGGCTCCTAATCAGCCAGTTGGCGTAAATGGCTTGAGTTGCCAGATACCGCGATACCATTGTATACATTATTATAGACTCCTAATCAGCCAGTTGGCTGTAATTGGCTGCCAGATACCTCTTTTTAGCAGTATTATTGTATACATTATTATTATATACGCCTAATCAGCCAGTTGGCTGTAAATGAGTTGCCAGATAGCGCCATGTATTCCGAAGACAGAGTTGCCAGATACCATTGTATACACTATTATAGACTCCTAATCAGCCAGTTGGCTTAGAAGGCTTAAATATTGCCAGATACCGCAATACCGTTGTATACATTATTATATTTCGAATACCGGTAGTAGAAGGCATAACAATAAACAACATTGCATCATTCTTTTTATTATAAATATATAGAAAATAAATATACATTTGAGGAATATGCGTATAACAGAAATATATACACACAATTATGGATATTATATATAAAATAAAATATACATTTCAAATAAATACACTTCAATAGAAATATGTACATAACAGTACAGGAGAAATATACACACACACACAATTATGGTGATATATAAAATAAATATACATTTCAAATAAATATACACTTCAATAGAAATATGTACATAACAGTACAGGAGAAATATCACGCAAATATATATATATATATATATATATAAACACAAATCAATAGAAATATGCGTATAATCGGGGAAATGTCAAGCAAAATATATATACAATTCACTTTTTTTTCAAAATACTAAACTCTGTCTTAATCGAGTTTACAATTACATCATTATTGCTCTGCATTACGCAGTATATGCGGCTTAATAATATTTCACCGCTTAAAGTATAGGGAAACCTGTATTCGATATGAAGGGCTTTCATATCGTTCAGTACTATTTTTGTTCCCACTTTACAACCGGTTGGTAAGTCATCTTTAAACACGTCTAGAATACAATCAAAAGCACGCACAAAGAGTTCATCGTTAGCTACATTATTAAACACAAGTTTATAAGAACGCTTTTCCAATCGAGGGTTTATTTCTACCGACTCGAGCTTTTCAATCGTGAACTCACTCAACATAGCGGCAATTGAAATAATCTTCTAAATCGTTACGACAACTGCGCGTTATATAAAGAAATAGTTCTTCAGGGTGAACGGTGTAGGTGAGCTCAGCCTTGTACCGATCAATTGCTTTGTACCAAAGTTCATGGTATTTCAAAGAGTCTAAACTTTTTAAATAAACATCCAGCACTAGACCATTCTCACCAGTCCTACACTCGGTAAACCCATCGAGCAGAGCGGTGTATGCGTATTCAAGTACTGTATCAAAATAAAGCATGTCCGTAACACGCGCGTCTAATATAGGTTTCAGTTTACGGAATCCGACGATTTCAAACATTCTGTCGAGGATGAAACGGTTTCGCGTAGGAATAAGAGCGTTATTATCAGAAGCATTCTTCCACATCAACCATATATCAATGCACGGCTGATCGTTATTTATACACAACGTACATACAACGGCGTATGAGGGTGCGTCACTAATCTGCTCTCTTGTACCTACGTTAGCAGGTATTTTATAACGATCTTCACTCCACTTCTCAACTATCACAAAGATTCTATTCATCTCCTCGATACTTAAATAAACCCGTTTGTTTGTCGGTCTACATTCCGTTTCCAGTACATAGCTAATGGTACCGGAATTACGCCTGAACACGCGCAACGATTTCGTCACGGACACATCGTACGAGGCGTTGAGAATGCTGCTGAAAGGAAGTTCCATCGTATTCGAAGAGCGCACGTCCACTCGGCTCAAGCTCTGAGATAACTATGAGCCGTTACAAGAACCGGTACAAGAATATCACTACCAGCCTACGCACCAGACAGTTTGGATAAGAACTAGGAACATTTTACTAAACATCTCCACACTCCGGCGCACTATTTGAGAGGAACATATGTTCATATTTTTCCTTTCTGCCCATCAAACGATACTCGTCTCTAAACTCTGTTAAAAATTCACGCAGGGCACTAGCCACAACCTCACTACGAACCTCATCATGATATACGTTAATATAGTGATAAAAATACTTAAGATTGTCCATGATCACGAGATTCACATTTCCAGTCGTAGGGTATGAGTAATCGACATGGTGTAGCATGACGTAATACCGCTTGTCACACCACCCATCAGCAAGACTCATTATCCATACCTGCTGCTTCCTTCTGCACGCGTTGTTTCTTTTACTTCACGGTGTATGTGAGACTTTATAAAGTTTAGCTCTGCAGTATACTTCAGCACATCGTCTGTGCAACGAAAGCCTTCAACGGTCTCACCAGAACATCCGTAGAGTATTTGTACATCTTGGAACTTCGCACAATCCAATGTGTTTTTAAAAGAGGCATAGGAGGGATGAATAGGAAGTTTTTCGGTATCCACCACATCCTGGCACTTTACTGAATACCATTTCGTAAACGTTGTACAAGCAATATTAAAGGTAGCCATTTGAATACACGTCTGATCTGAATACACGTCTGATCTCTCGGGCTTACTGCGGTCGACTGACCACGCAGGGACTCCCAGATAGTAGCATGACTCACGGTCTTACAGTGGGCGGAGCTTAGAACTTTCACCTACACACACACACACACACACACACACACACACACACAAAGGAGAAAGTGAAACGCTATTTGAAACATGATTTATTTAATAAACGAGATATTCAAGTTATATATATTTACAAATACGATTTAATAAACGAGATATTCAAGTATATATATATATATATTATATTATATATATATATATATATATATATATTTACAAATAGATACGATTATATACAAGACGTGTGAGTTAGAAGCATCATTGGTATCCAAAGGGTACGGTATCATAGGTACCAGGTAACTGGTAACGTTTCCTATAGGTGTTACGGCACACCATCGTACCCCTAAGTTCCTTCACGCCTCCCAGCTTCTGCGCCCGAAAATTGTGGGTGCCTACAATTAGTTGGTGAGGTTGTTCATCCAAACATACTAGATCCTTCAACGACTCAAAGTTAACAACCTCCCGATTCGCATGGTTGAGCGTAATACCCTTTGCCTTCACGATATATTTCATTTCATCCCCCACCCTGACCCGTACCCCATAAGTCTTAGGTCCTGTTGAGGCAAAAGAGTCGGCGTATGCGTTGTCCCCATACTCATCCTTGATCTCATCAGTGAGCTCGCCGAGGAACTCCCCAATAGTGGGCATGTATTCACCCTCCCTCTGTGTGAATATCACGCTATCTGTATCGGCATACAATACTCTCCGCCCAAGAGAATGCAATAGACCCCAAAGTTTTATACGGGCGTAGGCTGTTGTGAAGCTGGCCACAGGTATGTTTGTAACCCTTGAGGTATCTGTGGCAAATTCAGTGTTGTTGTACTTTATTACGTAAGTATTACCTACATTTACGATCTCCATGACCTCTTTATCGGGGGCATTGGCATAATCCCAGACATCGCTATAACTTTGTGCCAAATGAATGCTCCCTCTGCCGGTATTCTGCGCAAATTTTCCCCATAGACTGTTTAGACACAACTTTGCACTAAAGCGCTTGCCAGGATTCTTTACAATTTGGACACGATCAAGTTGTATACCTTCGCGGTCGCGGTAACGTTGAATATAGGCAGACTTTTCATCTTCGGTATCAACTCCTCGCGGATACCCTGATGCCTCAACCTTATCCTTCAAAAAGGTGTTTATATATGGTGTGAAAAGGTTGGGTAGCTTCTGAAACCTCCACACCTCATGTATCTTCAGTATTCTATAACCATGGCGCACGGCTAGGGCCAACTCAGGACTTGTATATACGCCTCTGATCTTACGCTGGTGGGGTATATGGTTACATTCGCCGTTATCCTCTTCCGCGCACTTCACGCACAGGGGAAACATGAGCTTGTCGTCGATAACGACAGGTAAGATCGGCATCCATAAATTGCGTGGGGGGAGTACGTCTACGAAAGAGATCCCAAAGTAACGATCATTCAAATTTTTTGAAAATTCATTGATGGATGGTAGGCTAGGCCCCACCAGTTTCTCAGGAGCGCCCACGGGGTACGGATTGCTCTTCATCACGTATGGGTATAAAGAACAGAAATCGTAGTAATGGAGCTTCACGCCCTCCGTAGGTGGGAAGTATAGTCTGAAAGGATTTGTACGTCCTCCAAACAAGCTATCACCACATTTGAGAGGATCCAGCACCATTGAACGCTTGATCGCTTTTATTTCCTCACGGTACACCTCGTCTGTCTCCATCCGTGCATCATATTCATGCTCCCACAAGACTTTGTGAGTGAACTGTGATCCTATAAGTTGATCGCGGGTGCGGGTCGATGCAAGACAGTCGGCAGGAGACCTACCGTGATATCTCCGGTGACTCCGCACTCAGGACGGGGCATCCATGCCACCAGCAACCGTTAAAGGAGTACACAGTCTTCACACCAGTGACACGGTTTTCACTTAACCCATCAACCCAAAAAACACGTCCATTAATCTTAATGGGTACTTCACCCGTGTTGCGGGCGTGCTTTATGTATACACCTGTCTGTTGCTGTAGGTGTATGAGCCAGTAAATAGCCTTGTGCCCGTAACTGCGGGGATTGTTTCGGTGAATAATGGCTAAGGTGTCTTTCGGCATGAAGTTATTCTTGAACACCGTAAAACATAATGATGCGATGGTGGTTGCGACTTGCAGTGGATCGCATTTGAAACGGGCTATGTACATCCTTCTAAAGGCCTGGAAACATACTCTAAGCACGCGCACATCATTCACGCAATAACGCTCACATTCATCAGCTATATTATAAGGGTTACTTTCATTAAAACTGTCGTAGTATCGATCAAAGTCTTCACGTTCATCCATGCAGTCAAAATAATGTTTGGGGGGTGGTGGGCCTACGTAGTTTAAAGTCTCGCTGGTGAGGAAAGTGTATGGGAAGTATCCTTTGGAAACTTCAGCTGCTACTCCCATCACCTTGGGTAGCTTTGCTAATTTACAAGGTGTGAATAATAAAGTATCTTTAAATTGTACATTGCCTCTTATCTGCATCTGTATTAATTTGTTGCCTCTTTTCAATGGATCACCTGTAAATATCTCAGAGGATTCGTGTTCAAGCAACTCCTTATAAAGGAACTGCGTGTCAAACTTTGCCCCGTTATGGGCGAGAATATACACAGTCATTTTTTTAACTTGTCGGCTAACTTGACAATATAGGACACAAATAGTTTCACAGGACTATCGCTGACATTCGTTTTAAAAACGTTTGTCCGTTTACCACATTTGGGGCACTCGTCACATTCGATATCCATACACTCATCACAGATAGTCTGGCTCACAAGTAAATGTGGAATTACCTCTTTGGTTTCAGCGTTCGTATATGTTTCTATATCGTAGTATACAGTTATACAGGGTTATTTTTAGGCTTAGCATCTTTCATATAACATACATGCTTTACTCCATCCGCCTTATATTCCTCCTGGCATGTAGGACAGTGAATTACGTCACACTTGTGCTTAAATTTTCCCCAATTATCCATTGTGTGAAACATACCACATTCACAGATTCTCATTTTCCTGCACGTGCCAATTGATTTATGGAAATCAAAACAGCTATTATTGAAAAATGTGCGTCTACACACATCACAGTCTCTCTTCTCAGCTTCAACTACACGGCTTTCACATTTGGTGCTTTTACACTGCTCACATACCATGTGACATTCTTTACAATGTCTCACTATATCATCCGCAAACTCGAGGCACCCCTTACACAAATCATGATGTCTCCCATATTTTCGACTTTTGTCATAACTCGCGTAAAGCCACCTTATATTACGGATGGGGAGATACGTTGTCCCTGACAATCCTAAAATAAGTAGGGGCCTTGTACGATCTCTCACACAGCTTTTAAAAACATACACAGTCCTACGACGATCATCCAACCCAAACACAACTATGCGGACATTCATTTCCTGTTCTACCCTTCTCAGCTCTTCAGGACCCATATTACAGTCAAATTCAAGTTCACAGTCTACAGCTAGTTTACGGGCATGCTCCACGACTGTAGGCAACCAAATTTTTTGAGTTCGTGTATTTTGTACAGTAAACATACGTGCTAAGAGTACTGCTATAAAGCCGCAACCACGATCGACGTTTATATGCCGTCTATAAATAGCTTGAGAATTGAAGTTAAGAGTATACGGTATGGCACTATGACCCGCAACACGGTATACATGGTCAATATTTACCGTGAAGTTGTCCATATTGAAGGCTATACTACTTTGGGCGGCTTGCATTATACGCCCTAATATATATTCTACATCTTCAGCCGCCAAACGTCTAAATGGCACTATCACCCAATAATCGTCTACATCACCGTCATCTGACCCGAATCCAAAGGACATACTCGTCCTGACTTCACGCTCGTCACGATTCTGAAGAGCAAACTCTATAATACGCTCTACAACCCGTAGTCCGCGCTCAATACCATTGCTATACATGACTCTAGGGTCGACCCTGACTCTATACCGATTTCTAGTCAAGGCTGGGGTGGGGGCTGCGGATCGCACCAATTCCAGCGTTATACCATCCTCAACAGAACGGGGGGCGGATGAATTAGTGGATATATTAGCGTGCTGCTGATGGGGGCCCTGTTGCGTAGGAGGTTGATGGTTGGGGCTCTATTATTGTAGACTTAACAGAACGGGGCGGCGGATGAATAAGGGGATATATTAGGTGCTGCTGGGGGTGTTGTTGCGTAAGAGGTTGAGGGTTGGGGATCTATTACCGCTGCAACAGACGCGTATTTCGGTCGCTTTATACCTGACGTGGGTATCTCATACCTCCGCTTTGGACGTGTTACCGGTATCGCTGGTGAGGGTTCAGGGGAGGAGATCACAACTACACTGTCGTCGAGGTCATCCGTAATGATGGGCTGCTCTACCTCATCGTCATTCACGGTTCTGTGGGAGAAGAAATATAAGGATCAGCACTCAAAATTTGTAATATTTTGTAAATGACTCACTTAGGAGTGTGACGTGTTAGAAATGGACTCTGTAGAAAAATTCAGATTCACGAGCCCATCCACATGTATTATATCTGGACCTACAGGATGTGGTAAAACTGTGTTTATGCTTAAAATCATTAAAGAAAAGGGGAGATGTTCTCGAAATTTGTGCATAAAGTTATATGGTGCTATTCGACGTATCAATCAGTGTTCAACGAGTACCAAGATGATATTTTGTTCCACAAAGGCGTATATGACGTTAATTCGTTAAAGGGAAATGAACATACAATCATTGTAATTGACGATCTCATGTTGGAGATGGATAAAACGTTTGCCGAGACATTTACAGTATTCTCCCACCATCTTAACATAAGCGTGTTCTTCATCAATCAGAATCTATTTTTCAAAAATAGATACATGCGCGATGTGTCGTTAAATACGCAATATCTAGTCTTATTCGCGCAACGTAGAGATGTATCACAAATTGGGGTATTAGCCAATCAAATGTTCCCGAATCAGCGTAAGGAGTTTTTGGAAGTTTATAAAGAAGCTACAAGCACGCGTTACGGATATTTGCTTTGCGACCTTCATCCGCGAAACACGTTTAGAGTGCTTCTGCGAACGAATATATTTCCAAACGAGCCTGAAACGGTGTATATTCCAGAATGACAAAGAGACTAAAGAAATACCGTGAATTAATAAAAATCTATCATCGACTGCCTCGGGCAATGCAGCAGATGTTTATTAAAAATATCGATGCCGACTTTTTAAAATGCATCTGTGAAATCTGTCTTAACGTTATAAATTGCAATGTATCAATGAAAACCCATCAGAAGGCTCGCCTACGCCGCTACAAGAACATAATACGTGCACTCGCTCGTAAAAGCCAAACTGTAGCGAAGAAAAAACGAATTATTGTACAAACAGGAGGGTCATTTCTCCCATCTTATTTTCAGTTTTGGGTCCTTTACTGACTAGATTAATATAATGAAGAAAGTGGTAGTGATTCCCCACGAGGTGTACGCCTCACTGCAAAGAGACACGGATCTAGATCCCCGTAAAAGCAGACTTAAAAGAATGGAAAGCGAATTGTTAGCCCTATTAAACAGTGAAAAAACACCTGATGAGAAAAGAATCTTATACCAAGAAGCTCTGCAGAAATTTCTTCACGAGTACGAAAATTATAAGAGCCCTACAGAGATTCCTGTGGTTATTAGGCACAGCACGGGGGACGATGGCGACATAGGATCTGTACCCGACGACACAGCTGACCAACCAAAAAGATTAGCCACACAACATATCGAACATGTATTAAAAAATACCCTCCCACTTACATTGAGGAGTAAAGGCTTAAGTCTTTATAATCTATTGAATGAGGATCCCGCCATACAATGGACCGATACAGGGGAGATCATTGTGGAAGGATCAAAGGTACAGGGATCGAATATCGTAGACATTGTCCATGATCTGGTGAGAAAGTGGGATAGGCCATCACCATCAGGATGGAAGCATATTAAAGCAAGACTACAACAAATAAATGTCCCTAAAACGTTGATAGGAAATCTGAACAGGTTAAAAGACTTGGAACATGCAACGCCTGTGACACAATTGAAGGCGCCGTCACCCCGGCGGTAACACCTTTGAAGAGGAGCAAGAAGAGGTTAAACCAACCCTACCCACGTGCCTCTAAAATACGCAAATGGCTAACGTATTAACTAAACGCTATTATGACATTTCTACCCCATCCTCTTACGGCGGCGTAGATAGACTGTACAGAAGTGTTTACGGAGTAGGAAAAAAAGATGTTGAAAGATTTTTGAGGGAGCAGGACGCTTATACGCTTCATAAGCCTGTGAGAAAAAGGTTTAAAACAGCCAAGACAACGGCTTCCTCGATTGATTCTATTTGGCAAGCAGATTTAACAGACATGCAAAGATATTCTGTGTATAACGATGGTTACCGCTACATTCTATTCATAATAGACGTGTTCTCTAGATATCTGTGGCTAGTTCCTCTGAAAAATAAATCACCTGAAACAGTTGCTAAAGCCACCAAAACGCTAATGTTAAAAGAAAACAGGGTTCCTGGCTATTTTTGTACGGATATGGGGAAGGAGTTTATAGGCCGTGCTTTTCAGAATATGTTGACAGAGTTTAATATCAGCTATTACACAACCAATTCTATACATAAGGCTTCTTTAGCTGAAAGAGTTCAGCGCACCATAAAGGAACGCATGCACCGTTATTTTACACATAAAAACACATACAGATTTCTAGACATTCTGGAATCATTGGCATCATCCTACAACCGCTCACACCATCGCACGATTGGGGCAACACCTAACGAAGTTTTAGAAAGAGGTACGCTCCCGAGAAGAGATGGATCACCACCACCACCACCACCACCACACTCTGTGCGCTTCAAAATCAATGATTATGTAAGGCTGTCGCGTTCGGGGAATAAATTCGCAAAGGGTTTTGAGCAAGGATGGACACGCGAGATTTTTAAAGTTAGGGCTGTGAGACCTAAAGGTGTGATAATGATGTATTACATTGAAGATTTGAATGGGGAAGAAATCTCAGGAGGCTTTTACCGCGAGGAATTGCAGAAAGTTGCGTTTAATTTAGAAAAAAATGTGTTTAAAATTGAGAAAATTTTAGGAAGCAAAGGTTCAGGAAGGAGAAAAATGTACCTGGTGAAATGGCTAGGGTACCCAGAAAGCTTCAACACCTATATAAAAGCTGATGCAATAATGAAGCTTAAATAGTATGCAACATGGCTCCTAACCATTTCTACGTCACACTCCCGTCCTCCTCGTCCCTGTCTGTACACCCTAACAACACGCTAGCCAACTTTGTAACAGAACTCCATGGGCACATTGAATTGGGTCGTGATTCGTATGAGGTGGGGATATGCGAAATTCAGCTGGACACCGTCTTTTTAAATATTGAACATAAAGAAACCGTTTTTACGATTCTTAGAGACATTGACGAGTGTGAAAAAGCTGGGGTAGCTATGGATGAAAATGCGCATCGCTCGGACTAAGATTACACGGTATTACAGTACAGAAGTAAGACTAGGGCCGGGTCAATATGGTTCGGCCGAGGATGTTGTGAGAGGCTTAAACGTGAGTTTAAGAAACTCAAACCTTACGAATGATTTAGTATATGAAATCGTAAACAACCCTGCACATACACTAATCCTAAAATCAAAGACTAACAGACGTCTTAAAGAACATAGAAAGTTCAAAATTCTAACCAACGGCCGATATAGCGCAGCCTTCCAAAGAGACACATTTCACGAGACACAGTATAACTTGTCCAGATTAATGTATCAATTGAAGATGGAGAAATTGGCTGAAAGGTCCCCAGACATGTGCTATATTTACAGTAATATAGTGGAGCACCAGTTTGTTGGGGATACCCAGGCACGCCTGCTGCGCATTGCTCACATCCCCAACCATAGAGGAAGGAGTTTGAGTATTACATATGACAGGCCCCATTATGTGAATGTCGCAACTAATTTAATAACCAATATCACAATATATATAGAACGATTGAGGGCGAAAACTTCCCATTCGGTAACGGGAGCTTAACAGTGAAGCTACACTTTCGACGCACTGAGTTATAATGGATAGAAAGCCTTTCACCGTCTATCGAGGGATGCGATACCAGCGCGGTAGTGGACTTGGATCCATTTTTTCATCCATACTACGTACGGCTGTTCCTTTGCTGAAGAGGGGTGCCAGATACCTTGGAAGGAAAGCGCTACAATCAGGCCTTAACACTGCAGAAGACATATTGGCCGGGGCTAAACCTAAAGAAGCTCTAAAAAAAATTTAAAGCGTACACGGAACGAAATCATCAAAGATGCAAAGAGAAAAATGCGTGGTGGCGGGAAGAAGAAGAGGGCTCCCCGGAAGAAGAAGGGGTCACGTGGTATTAAACGTAAAAGGCTATCAAAAAAGAAATGCTGTAAGCGAATGAAACCTATGGTTGACCACTTTTTTTGACTGATATAAGCTAAGGATATTGATCTCATGAATCATAGTTTGTTTACCACTTGTCGAGAGAGGAGTCACTATTTCGCCATGGCACGCTTCATCCACCCATGTAGTTCACAATGCTGTAAATCGGAGCTGTCCTTTTTTGAGCTCCCGCCAACCCAAGTTTCTATTGAGCACAGTGACTTTATTACAATTAACCCTTTAAACACAATTAGTTCACCGAGTGCACCTATAGAATTCGTGATACCCAGCTCAGGTCCTTACTTTTTTGATCCAAGCTGTGTGCACATGTACGCTAAGCTACGTATAGCCCATTCTGATGGAACGGCCTGCGATGACAAATATGCTGTATACCCTGAAACAAACTTTCTGCACGCCATATTCAACCAGTGTGACGTATATTTAAATCAGACCAACATATCGGCAGGCACGGGGTACTATCATCTACGAGCCTATTTGGAAAATGTCCTCAACTTTTCCAAAGAAGCGAAGGCTACCTTTTTAAGTGCGGAGGGATATTATCAAACTAAAGATGAAAATAGTATAAAGGACAAATTTAAAAATTCTAAAAAGAAAATATACGAGTGTTTTGGACGGTTGCACACAGATTTCACTTTCCAGGAGAAGTTGCTTGTGAACGGGGTGGATATGAAAATAAAGCTCACCCGCACGAGTCCTGAGATCTGCTTAAATCTGGATGCGAATCAAAGAGGGTGCAAAGTCCGTTGTGGTTCACATTATGGACACATACCTCCGCGTACGGCGAGTGAAATTAAGTTCACCAAAACAACTAGAAATTGAGAAAATTTACTAAACGCTACAGTGAAATATCCTATTAACAGAGTGCAGATCAAACTATATACGGTTCCTGCAGGTTGGCATCGAAGCAGATAGAAAACATTGCCCTGGAAATCTTCCTAAAAGGATATTAATCGGCATGCAGGACCACGCTTCGGTGAATGGAAAATATAAAAAGAGTGCCTTTAAATTCGAGAATTTCGGACTTAAAATATAACTCTATACGTTAATGGCACTGCTTTGGGTGAACAATGGGTACGGACTATTCATCAGACGCTGTGTTACCTCTTTGTGCCAGAGCCTATAGTAATCTGACCCATATTGCAGGTGATTGTGATGAGCTTGTAATGGGGTAACGCAGGAAGAATTCATTGATCAATTTAACCTTTATCCGTTTGACATTACACCTGACTTATCTGCTAGCGTAAATACCCATTTAACACCACAGCAGAGCGGTAACATCTCAGTGCGGCTGGAATTCGCCAAGCCTATAGACGCTCCTATTAGTGTACTAGTATATCTCGAATCGCAAGCCCTAATAGAAGTAGATAGATTTAGAAGCGTTATCACTGACTTTTAAAATGGATGCTAATACACTTCAGAAAGTAATGGAGCGAGTCACACGTTCCAAATTTATCGGCGTGTTTGCGAAGAATGAAACATTGAGTTTGCCAAGTACGCGAGAATGCGGTAGTCTTATTGTGAACACAGACATCATCGGTAATGAAGGGATTCACTGGATCGCTGTCTATTTTAAAAATAGACAGCGCCTGTACTATTTTGATTCACTCGGTACTCAACCCTGGAGTGACCCTATTATTGTAAAATTTCTCGCTCAGTTACATATTCCCGAAGTTGTATGGAACCCATTTCGTATGCAGGGATATTTTACTAATGTTTGCGGAATGTACTGTGTCTCATTTCTCATGCATATGTCAAATGATAAAGAATTTATAAATTTTTTAAATTTATTTGACCCGTGTCACACTCACCGAAACGATGAAATGGTATGCAGACAGATAAAAAACCGTTTTCCAATTGTACGTACTCGTTGTATATTATAATGTTTTTGTTCGTATATTTGTAACGGTATATTCGTTTATTGTACTGATTTCTTTCATTTAATAAATTTATGAAAATATATTGTGTCTTCTTATCCCAAAAAGATCGAAAAACACTTACATTATTTCGGTGTGACATTGTTGACTGATCAGTATACCCTCCCTATTCCGAGATTCTTCAAAAGATTGTATAACTCGTGTCAAATCCTCATCGGACCTTAAAGGAATAATGCTTTTAAAACATATACAGAGTATACAGACAGACAGATCCCCATTATGTGAAGATATCTTTGGTTCGAGGAGTGAACGCCATAAAAATTTCGATTTTAGCATAATGGGGAAATAACACTGATTGACATTTTTGGCGAGTATCTATTTGACGAGATACTACAACTCTCCATATATATATAAAATTCTAATTATAGACACTTACATTTCTATGGTAGTCCCTTGCGTCGGGTTGTAAGGAGCGTCACTGCAAATATCTTCTACGGTTTGCGTTGAAAATAATTCGCCACAATCAATCGCATTGAAAAGACTAATTGTGGTTAATGCTGCAGTATCACGTTCTTCATACAAGTCTGGGGAGACGTACAGGTCCATGGTGGAGGATGTGTGACACTGCTGACTGATCAGTATATCATCCATATTCCGAGGTTCTTCAAAAGATTGTATAACACGTGTCAAATCCTCATCGGACCTTAAAGGAATAATGCTTTTAAAACATATACAGAGTATACAGACAGATCCCCATTATGTGAAGATATCTTTGGTTCGATTACCAATTTCGATTTTAGCATGATGGGGAAATAACATTGATTGACATTTTTGACTAGTATCTATTTGACGAAATACTACAACTCTCCATATATATATAAAATCGAATTATGGACACTTACATTTCTATGGTAGTCCCTTGCGTCGGATTGTAAGGAGCGTCACTGCAAATATCTTCTACGGTTTGCGTCGAAAATAATTCGCCACAATCAATCGCATTGAAAAGACTAATTGCGGTTAATGCTGCAGTATCACTTTCTTCATACAAATCTGGGGAGACGTACAGGTCCATGGTTGAGGAATGATTATTCACTGATGCGAAAATAGCTACTGTTACTCCCAACTGAAAATATCCCCTTTTATATGCACATTCGCCAAGCTCCGCCCAAAAGACCAGATGTTCGTCGTGATTGGCTGCCGATGTAGCTGGGTGGAGCTATGACGTGTACCATTCCGCTATAACGGGTACGGACGAGTAATTGCATCTTTATATTTTCACTAATAGAATTAATGCTCTTATTCTCCTTTGAAAATTATTTGGTGATTCGTATAGAACTTTTGATATTGATTCCAAATATGGTTTCAGAAGTTTTCTATCACCCATAGTTTTCGAGAAAATAATATTTCCATTTACTCAATTTCCCGCATCATTAGTCACTAATGTAATCGAGAGGGTATAAAGAAATATATCATAATTATATTTTAAAAATAACATTCGGTTTCAACGTTAAACTGTAGGTCTAAGGTGGTCATTACACATAATAAAATAAAGTGGTTGGCAGATAAATGGGCACCCTACGTGTCCTAGTGGTTAAGACGCGGGGCTGTTGATGGTTCGGAGTTAAACTGTAGGTCTAAGGTGGTCATTACACATAATAAAAGAAAGTGGTTGGCAGATAAATGGGTACCCTACGTGTCCTAGTGGTTAAGACGCTGGGGCTGTTGATGGTTCAGTTAAACTGTAGGTCTAAGGTGGTCATTACACATAATAAAAGAAAGTGGTTGGCAGATAAATGGGTGCCCTACGTGTCCTAGTGGTTAAGACGCTGGGGCTGTTGATGGTTCCACGTTAAACTGTAGGTCTAAGGTGGTCATTACACATAATAAAAGAAAGTGGTTGGCAGATAAATGGGTGCCCTACGTGTCCTAGTGGTTAAGACGCTGGGGCTGTTGATGGTTCCACGTTAAACTGTAGGTCTAAGGTGGTCATTACACATAATAAAAGAAAGTGGTTGGCAGATAAATGGGTACCCTACGTGTCCTAGTGGTTAAGACGCTGGGCTGTTGATGGTTCCACGTTAAACTGTAGGTCTAAGGTGGTCATTACACATAATAAAAGAAAGTGGTTGGCAGATAAATGGGTGCCCTACGTGTCCTAGTGGTTAAGACGCTGGGGCTGTTGATGGTTCCACGTTAAACTGTAGGTCTAAGGTGGTCATTACACATAATAAAAGAAAGTGGTTGGCAGATAAATGGGTGCCCTACGTGTCCTAGTGGTTAAGACGCTGGGCTGTTGATGGTTCCACGTTAAACTGTAGGTCTAAGGTGGAGTGGAAAGCTTGACCTTCGTCAGAATGAACAATTCGGGCGGAAGCTAACCAAAGGTTATCCAAAGGGTATATATATATATATATATATATATATATATATATTATATATATATATATATGGGATGAAATTCACAATAAAACGTGAAATGAATGAATGCTGAAAACAAGGAGTGAGGTGAGGTTTTGTTTGATTTGACTCGTAGAAAGGTAAAATATGGTCGACCGAGTTGGGCAGATTCTCGGAAATCCTTTCCTCTATCGGATTATGTTTTGGGTATTTCCAACTTTCTTCGTTTCTTTAAATTTCGTTTTTCAATTTTCTTCGCAGGGATGAAGCTCATGTGTTTCGAATTGTATCGCGGAATCATGAAAATATTTTAGAGATCTGGTTTTAAAGCTTTTGTTAATGAAGAATATTAAATATACTCGTATTTATAGTAAATATTGATGTAGTCTTATGATAATACAATAACTAAAATTTTAGTTATCTCATTCACATGAATTGGAACTCTTTATTCACGTTTGCTATTATTTATTGATTGGTGCATAATTAGTTGGGTATCCCTTATAAAAATCATTTCTGTCTAACGATTTATTTATTGGGTAACTTTACTAATTCTATTAACGCGTAAATCTTTCTGAAACATGAAATCATTGTTCAAAGGCTTTATTTGCTGGATCTATTTAAACTCCTTCGCGTGCAGTTTAGGTAATTACATTTATTCAAGTAGAGTTTGCAACCTCTCCTTTCTTCAAGCGAATACTGCAACGTTATACACTATCGGATTATGTTTTGGGTATTTCCAACTTTCTTCGTTTCTTTAAATTTCGTTTTTCAATTTTCTTCGCAGGGATGAAGCTCATGTGTTTCGAATTGTATCGCGGAATCATGAAAATATTTTAGAGATCTGGTTTTAAAGCTTTTGTTAATGAAGAATATTAAATATACTCGTATTTATAGTAAATATTGATGTAGTCTTATGATAATACAATAACTAAAATTTTAGTTATCTCATTCACATGAATTGGAACTCTTTATTCACGTTTGCTATTATTTATTGATTGGTGCATAATTAGTTGGGTATCCCTTATAAAAATCATTTCTGTCTAACGATTTATTTATTGGGTAACTTTACTAATTCTATTAACGCGTAAATCTTTCTGAAACATGAAAATTCGATAAGTTCAACTTCAAGGAAGCTCAAGTTAATGTTATATTTTGCATATAATCCACTATATACATCTATTGTAAAACACTATATACATCTATATTTCAATTAAGTGTGTAATTATTTAATTCATCTACCATAGAAAACAGAATTATATATATATATATATATATATTATATATATATATATATATAATTCTGTTTTCTATGGTTGGTTGAATTATGGATAACTACGTTATTTGTTTCGATAAGTTCAACTTCAAGGAAGCTCAAGTTAATGTTATATTTTGCATATAATCCACTATATACATCTATTGTAAAACACTATATACATCTATATTTCAATTAAGTGTGTAATTATTTAATTCATCTACCATATTGTGGTACACAATGCTTATTAGAATACATGGTGCGATCTGGCAACTCAGCACCCCAATACAAGGCGTGATCTGGCAACTCAGCCAGAATAGAGGCTTATAAAAGATCGAGAAGCTGGTGAAGACTCATTCCCAGCTCGGCTCCAGCCGAGCAAGGACCTCTGGTCCTTCTTTTTTTGGCCCTTTGGTAAACCCCTTAGTGGCCTCTTAGGTTAGGAAAACGAAAATAATATGCCTTAAAGGCAACTACTCTCTCTCTCTCTCTCTCTTCAGGCGTCTCTCTCTCTCTCTCTTACAGGCGCTCTCCCTTCTTCAGCTCCTCTCTCTCTCTCTTCACTCTCTCTCTCTCCTACAGGCGTCTCTCTCTCCTTCAGCTCTCTCTCTCCTGCATGTGTAACTACTGCATGTGTACCTCCTGCATGTGTGCGTATGTGTGTGTACCTCCTGCATGTGTACCTCTCCCCCCTTGGCTGATTAGGCGTATATAATAATAATGTATGCAATAATACTGCTAAAAAGAGGTATCTGACAACCATTTACAGCCAACTGGCTGATTAGAAGTCTATAATAATGTATACAATGGTATCGCGGTATCTGGCAACTCAAGCCATTTACGCCAACTGGCTGATTAGGAGCCTATAAAACAACGCCAACTCGGCTGAAGTCTTAATGTGCACTTGGCTCCTGCCAGGTGAACACCTCTCCTCCTTTCTCTCCTCCTCCTTCTCTCTTGGGGGATAACGCCGCCTCCAAGTTTCCCCCCACCCCCCTTTGCAACAACCCCTTTGCAACAACCTCACCCCCCTTTGCAACATTACATAATAACCTGCAACATTCTTGCACTCTCCCCTTTTGCGGCTATACTACTGTCCTTCCTTCATAATGTCCACCAGAATCACCCCTTTCATGTCCCAGAAGATGGTGGCCATAACCTTTCCTGTAGAGAGAGCCATTTTGAACTTTTTCTGCGTGGGGAGTCTGTGTGATGCCACTCCATGGATTGGCGTTTTGTTTCAGGTTCAAAGTGGTGTACCCGAGTCTCATCCCCAGTCACAATTCGTGAAAGGAAGTCATCCCCTTCTGTCTCGTATCGAACCAACGACTCAGAAGCAATTTCTTTTCTTTGGGCTTTGTGATCTTGAGTCAATTGGCGAGGAACAAACTGTGAACACACTTTTGAGTATCCCAGTTGCTGAATAATCGTATTCACACTACTTTCACTAATTCCTAGCTCCAGTGATACCTCCTTGTATGTGACGCGCCGATTTGATCGAATGATGCTGTTAGTAGTTAGTACGTTGCACAGTGTGAGATGTCATAGCCGATGCCGGGCGACCGCTGCGTGGCTCATCGTCGAGGCTGGCTCTCCCTCTCTCCGATGATCTCACACGTTTAGACCAGCGTTCAACTGTGCTTCGATCAACAACAGCATCTCCGTAAACGTTTTGTAGACGTTTGTGAATATTTCCAACTGTTTCCTTCTCTGCGGTTAAGAACTCAATGACAGCTCTCTGTTTACGACGCACATCACTGTCAGTCAGTGGTGTAGTGCTGTGGGAACGCGTGGGAACGGCGTTCCCTTACTTTTTTGGTAGACGGAACGGCGTTCCCTCACTATTTCAAATAAATCCGAACTTACAAATCTCTAACGTCATGAAATTTTAATTCCCACCCCTAGAAGAAATATGAGAAAGAATCATTAACTGCTTCATTTCTTTTAGCTTCGACTGAGGCAATGCTAGCCTATAAAGATCTGGTGAAACAGTCACCACGGCGTACCAGTTGTTAACTTTTGGGACTGAGCTGCCAAACGTACGATGCGACTACGATAAATGTATTTTTGAAGTTAAAATAAAGTTGTTTCATCCCATGTCTAGAAATTACTTTGTGATACATTATTTATTAAACAAAAAGATTATATTTTCAAAAAATAAAACTAAGACCCACTTCAAACATTGCAAATCTTAACTGGCGTGACTTAAAAATAACACTGTGAAACTCGATTCAGAGCTGCAATTTTTGCAGCTCGCCAGTTACCGAGGCGTGTTTGTTGAGAAGAGTTGTTGCGAATTATTTTCGTTATTAAAGTAACAATTTTGGTGAAACGAGAACCCATGAGAAACAAAGTGAAATACTTGCGAAATGTAAACTTCAACAGATTAACACTAAATGAAAAACTTGTAGTTAAGGATAAAGGGAGACCAACACCTAATTAAATATTTGGCAAAGTAGCACAAGTCGCAGTAAGGAATATGTACGTCAGTTTAATAATAAAATTTATGAAAAATGTGACGATCTGTGGATGTGATGAAACGAATTCGCTATTCTGCTTTCCATGCTTACTCTATGGTGGAGACGAATCATGGACAAAGACTGGTGTTAGAGACATGAGACATCTGCCATAGAAAATCAAGAAACATGAGAGTTGCCACTCAAAGAACATGATGAAACTGAAAGCTCGAAAAATTCAGGAGTATTTCTTGATTTACTTGATTTTGCCAGCGAACTAGACTCCAGTCTTCAAGCTCATTTCAATACAGCAACAGTTTTCAAGGGAACGTCTAAAACAATACAGAATTAACTTTTGGAATCAATTCTAACCGTATCATCTGTATGTCAGGAAAGAATAAAAAAAGACGTAAGTGATGCAGAATATTTAGTAGTAGTGTGTGATGAAACAACAGATGTTTATAATAAAACACAGATGTAATAGTTCTGGAGTATGACCTACAAGGGAGGCCTGTTGTTGTTGTTGGTTAGCCGATCAGCCCACCCTGATCGAGCAAGCCGGCGGGACGCAGGTAACCGATCGCCCTCTCCGGAGTGGACCAGAGGTTCAGCGTACTAGTGATGTTGTATTGTGTTCGTTGTTGTGCTAGGGTGGTACAGTCTGTCATAATGTGTTCAATTGTTTGTGGTGTGTCCTGGCACAGGTGGCAGGTGTCGTCTGTGGAGTTGTCTAGTCTGTGTTTATATGTCTGTAAGTTGGGGTGATGTCCACATCGGAATCGTACTAAGTTAACTCGATCCGATCTGCTCAGGCTGGTCTCTGACTTGTTAATGGGTGGCGGCTTCGCACCTAGGGCCGCATTCGGGCCGAGTCGTGTCAGTGCTTTGTGGGTTAGGTGTGTGTGTATGTGTTTTCTGTACTGTGTGATGTCTGTGGGGCGTGGTATGGAATGGCGTATTTGGTTATAATGTCTCTCTGGTGTTACCTTAATGGTGCGTGGTGTTGGTGCATGATTGTACATGAAAGGGCATAGGGCAAGGGTGTTGTGGGTTAGTTGTCGCTGCTGCCATGAATTGTGTTCCCCTCATGTCTAAATGTTCCCTAACTTTCAGTATTTTTATTTCTGTGTGCAGGTGTTCTATTGGTGTTGTTTGAGTGCATCCTGTGACGATACGAAGTGCGTTGTTTTGTATTGTCTGTAAGGTGTTTATGTGTGTGTTTGAGATAATGGGTGCCCAGCATGGGCTAGCATAGTCCATAACTGAGCGAATACATTTTTGTATATGAGTGATGTTGTTTCCTACTGGTGTCCAAAGTTTGTGCCTGTTAGTACCCTAAGTGTGTTAAGTCTTGACGTACATTTGTTTTTAATGTCCTGAATGTGGTTTGCAAACGATAGTGATGTTGTATGTGACCCCAAGTATTTTGGTCCTGTGAGTGTGTGGAATGTTGGTGTTGTTTAGTGTAAGCTGTGGAGTTATCTGGTGTTCTTTTGTGTTGCTAGTAAGCAAGGTGTTGGTTGATTTTATGGGCGTTACTTTGAGTCTATTGTGTGTGAGCCAGTCTTGTATACTGTCTATGTATGTTTGTAGGTTATTTGTAGCGGTGTCGATGTTGTTGTGGATGGATGTTAGAGTGATGTCATCTGCATATGATGATAAGGTAAGCTTGTTATCTATGGGTGTTGAAATGTTATGCATGTATAAGTTGAACAGTGTTGGTGAGAGAACAGAGCCTTGAGGGACCCCGTTCGGAAAAAGCTTGTTTTTGGATGACTTGCCATTAAATGTGACATGTGAGTATCTTCCTGAAAGATAGTTGCTCAGCCACCTTTTGGTGTTATTGTGCATGTTTGTGTTGAGTATTTTGTTTATGAGAGGAAGTGTGGGATAGCATCAAATGCTTTACTAATGTCTATTGTTGCTGATAGTGTACGTTGAGCTGGTCGTCTGGAGTTGATGCCATCCATGATGTGCTGCGTGAGGTTAGTGAGTAATGTCGTGGTTGAGTGGTGAGATCTGAATCCATGTTGAGTAGGCGATAGTGGTATGTGTGGGTTGGTGATTTGTAAGATTAGTCTTTCTGTTACTTTTGAAGGTGTGCATAGTAAAGTAATGGGTCTATAGGAAGCTGGTTCTGTTGGATTTTTGTTTGGTTTGAGTAGTGTAATAATTTTACCTTGTTTCCATATGTCAGGAATAATACAGTGTTGTTATGAATATGTGCTGATGTTTGTGAGAGCTAGTATTCCTCGTAGACCCAAGTGTTTAAGGTGTATGTTAGATATGTTGTCTGGTCCAGTAGCCTTCGAATTCTTAATGTTTTTGATGATGTTGGTGGTCTGGTCTGTATTGAAGGGTGTAATGGTCGTGTCGAGTCTGTAGGTTTTCTTGTGTCTGTATGTTTGTCTGTCTGTGTGTTTCTGGTTGTTGTCTCTGTTTAAGGCCTGTTGAAAGATTATGGGGATTTTTCAATCCATTTAGTCTAAGAGCAGAAACTATAGCGGGCTTCTGCAAAATGAGCTCAATAATTTAATTCCAAATTGGCCAGAAAAACTTACTGTACAAACTTATGATGGTGCAGCTGCTTAAGTGGAGCCAAAACAGGTGTTCAGGCAAGAATTAAAGAAACTTTCACTTTGTTCATTGTTATGCACACCAGCCTAATTTGATTGTACAAAAGCAACATCACAGAATACTTGTGTTAGAGTATTTTCAACAGTTCGCCAGGAATACCAGCCTTTTTTTCAAAATCTCCACGAAGAATGGCAGTATTGGATAACGTGGCTTCTCGAATTCCGAAGCCATCTGTCACTCGATGGAATTTTAAAAGCAGAACAGTCAATGCTGTAAATGAAATGAAAGATGTTTTGATTGAATGTTACACCACTTTAGAGACATCCAAGTCAAATGATAATGGATGTGCAGCTGCAGGCATTAAAAGAACATTGAATGATCCCGAATTTGGATTTTTGCTTCATTGATATTGTTTTTTCCCAGTTTCAGTCTAGAAACATAGACGCTACTATGGCTAAGGCCTCTTTAGAAGCTTTTAATTCTGTCATTCAAAAAATACGAGAGGAGTGCGATGAAATCACCGAAATAGGCCCACAATATAAAAAAAGAAAATGTCTCGGAGGTGGTATAACAGCTGCAAAAGAAGTTTGCGATGTGATTTTATCTCTTTGTAAGGAACGATTCATTTTTATTAATCATTTGGAAGCGAGCAAACTACTTTTTACAAAAAGCTTTCCATCAGATGCGAAAAGTTTCCTTAGTTATGAGCTCAATAAAGCTGTTGAAGCTTATCCAATGCTTGAAAAGATAAACTTAAGACTGAACTTAGTGTACTCTATACCAGAGAGGATTTATGCAACACAATCTGATAGATTTGTTGAAAGTGATACGTGATGAACATTTACAATCGACATTTTCTGAAATTGTAAAGCTTATTAAGATTCTCATAACGACACCGATGACAACAGCAGAAGCAGAAAGATGCTTTTCAACCTTGAAAAGAATTAAAACTATCTTTGCGTAATACTATGACGAACGAAAGATTGACAGCCTTGGCAATGATTTCAATTGAAAACCAGATGATCACAGAAATTAAAGATTTCAATATCAAAGTTATAAATGCCTTCGCTACTTCAAAGAGCCGCCGTATGGAATTTATATTTACTGTAAGTAATGAGCAGACACGCCAATAGGTTGCATATTTTTGAAGATGAGTGATAATGTTAATTTTTAAAATTATTATTATTATTATTATTAGTTAATCACTGTCAGTTTTACACATCATGCACCCACTAGTTTGAATTATCACGGGCCGCCACTGTGTATATATATATATATATATATATATATATATATATATATATATATATATAAAGGATTTTTTTGTAATATATCTGACATATTTTGAAGTATTATCTAGTTGTGGCCAGAGCTGGGCAATAAATACATTGAATGTATTTAAATACTAAATACTAAATACATGGGAGAAATGTATTTAAATACTAAATACTAAATACATTTTACGAATGTATTTAGATACTAAATAAAATACATCAATTGTATTTAAATACATTTGTAAATACATTTTAAATACATACAAATTTTAAGATATGCATTCACTAATTCATGAGTAACAACAATATAAAATGCTTGATAAAGGATAAAGAAATAGTATAATCTAATTTCTGATTATATATTTCCCTTTTTAAACAAAACAAAACAAAAGAACTTAGAACTTACGATGTTCAACCAGTGACATATTATACTCAACTTTTGCACAGTTTGAATCATGCCAGGGTGGACACGCTGTGAAAAAAATAAACATGAATTACCTAATGAATAATGATCGATAAATAATTAATGAATCAATAATCATTGATATCAATTTTTGATAAATTTCTACTTTAGGGACACGGTGAATTTCGAAATAAATACACCACTCGATAGATCCGACGATTTTAAAAGCTTTTTCATCAATGAATTTTCCATCGCAAATTGGATTGATTGCAACGAGTTAGTACACAGGCCCACTTAAGGCAGAGCCGTTTTGTACGATTATTCGGTCAATTTCAAGATATTTTTTGATGTCTAAAAAAAACACTTACCTTCAGATGAGTGTACAGATTCGTTGTAGCATTGCTTGCAGCAGAGACTTCGTGTTTACACAGCAAGCAGGTGCACTTTACCTTATTACCGTCTTTAGATTTAATTTTAAAGTATTTTCCATCAAACAGAGGGTGCGCTAAATTGTTATCTGCAGATATATCACTGTTTGATTCACCGGATTTGCTTGTTGAAGCCATGACACGCACACGATAAAGAAATCAACCGCTTTCGACTAAGAGTGGCACACAACTGATTGAACTGACACGTTGAAACATGAACCATGCTGTACTACACTGTCGACGCGTCGTACTGAGCTAGTACAGAACGTGTATTAAACCAGTAAAAGTATTTACATTTTTATATTTTGAGTATTTAAATACATTGTATTTAAATACTCATTAAAGTATTTAAATACTATATTTAAATACATGAAAAACAATGTATTTATAAATACAGTTCTAAATACACAAATGTATTTAAATACGTATTTAAATACAAATGTATTTAAATACTGCCCAGCTCTGGTTGTGGCCAACTAGAAAATCCACCATGGCCCACCGGTTGGGAACCTATGGTATAGGAGAAGCATCTCCATAGATATTTGTCACCTTCACAGAAAAGTGAAATTATGAATTGTCCAATCAGGGCACCATGTTTTATTTCTTCCCAGCGCTGACAATTAGAGGAACGAAAATATTTTTGCACGTGAAATCTGGTACTACACATAAATGTAAGATGGTGTAGGCTACCCTGTCCGGTCCGACAGGATTAACCTTTCAGAGAAGTCGCATTTTCGGAAAGAAAGTTTAAAGCTAAGTAAAATTCTTACCCCCTTCACATTCGTAATTTATAACGAAAATTGCAGAGGTGGGGAGTCGGCCAAAAAAATACTGACTCCTGACTCTTGAGTCAGTTTTTTGAAACTAACTCCTAACTCCTGACTCCTGACTCCCTGCAATAATTCTATACACTACAGTATTATAGCTGTAGCATTAACCTAATCCTCTTTTCCCATTGGAGAGGGTTAGGGGTCCAAATCTGTATATGTAAGACCTAAGAAGGCCCTCAAACAGAGTCGGGTGAGATGAGCAGACTATCACAAGCCTCAACCCTATGACAGAAGCATTGCACTTAGCTTTAAAGATACACCCTAAGGTACTAAAGGATTTAGCAGAATAAATAATAAATCTCAGTCTTAATTAAATTTTATTTTGCTTGATATGTAGATATAAAAATAAATAAATCTTTATAGCAACTAAAATAATTTCTTTCCAATAAATTCCTTTTGAAAATAAAATACATATATAGTCTATCTAATTTAAACCAAATGAAATTGGCCAGAGCTTCAATAAAAAAATAGTTTACTAAATAATATATTTTTTATTAACATATTATAAAGTTAAATATGGATAATAATATTGAAGTTTTAAAATCATTATCTGATTGATCAGTTCTAATTGAATTTATAGCCAATAAGAAAATATTTTAATAAAAAACAGTATTTTACCAATAATTGCAATTTTTCTACAAAATGCAAAAATATACAAATCATTTAAGAGTTGGGAGTCGTTTATTTTTACTGACTCCGACTCCCGACTCCTCTAAAAAACTCAAAAAAGGGCCAACTCCCGACTCCGACTCCACACCTCTGGAAAATTGACTGTATTTGAACTAAATAACGTGACTATAAGCTCAATACAAGTCTTTAACAGTTAATCCATAAGGATGAACAGTCCAGAATCTTTAGAATTAACTCTTTTTTATACTTTCATGGTGTTTGAAAGTGGTACGGAAAGCGCCTAGGTCATATACAGTATATACGAGTATATCCAACCTTTATAATGTTTCGTATCAAACATAGTTTAATGTTTAAACTTACCTTCATTCTGTGCACCAGGATATTACATCAGTTTACATCTGTTACTCCAATCTCTGTAATTATCATTAGAGAAGGGTTTGTCCGTGACCATGCTACAATAAAGGACGCTGCTATTTAAAATGGGTGCTGGTTAAGTGTGCGGTCTACCTACGATTGGTTGTTTAATCATGATATTTTCGTTAAAACTAACGAAAATATCATGACTAAACCTAACCAATCGTCAAGGGCGATTGACAATGGGATGTAAACAAACAATTAGTAAACAAGATAAGAAGCTATAATTAAAAGGTAGACCGCCGAATCGTAGGTAGACCGCACACTTAACCAGCACCTTAAAATGTTTGTTTTCTTCACAAATTTATTGAAACATGATTGTTGGTAAAGTTTCTGGAGCAAGTGTAGTTTACGTCCCCCTGTGGTGCCCAGTGTAGTTTACGTTCCACTACATTATCCTAGTGTAGTTTGCGTTCCCAAATTTTGTCCGCGTACTAATCAAATAAAACGTTAAAACTAACGAAAATATTACGACTTAACCTAACCAATCGTCAGTTTATATATATATATATATATATATATATACAGGGTGGGCCGTAAGTTTCCATACATAGGAAAAAAAACGTTTGTTTTTATGTTTCAGATACCCTAAGAATATGCGTTTGACGTAAGATCTTGTTTACTGATGAAGCAAATTTTTACGTCAATGGAGAGGTTAATCGGCAAAACATACGTTATTGGAGTAATGCTAACCCTAACTGGCTGAGTCCGACGAAGATGCAAGGTGCCGGTAAAGTGATGGTGTGGGCGGGATATGGGGTGACAGAATTATTGGACCAATTTTTGTCAGTGGAAATCTTAATGCCGAAAGGTATCTTAACATGTTGCAAGAAGAGATTTTCCCATCCCTGCTAAACGAGGAAGGTAACTTCCCAGTTTACTTCCAGCAAGATGGAGCTCCACCTCATTATGGTCTTCACGTGCGTCGGTATTTGGATCAGCAGTTTCCGGATGCTTGGATTGGTCGGCGTGGTCCTGTGGAGTGGCCTCCCAGATCCCCAGATCTCACCCCCCTTGATTTCTATCTTTGGGGGCACTTGAAGGCCATGGTGTATCAGGAAAAGATACGAGACATAAATCATCTAAAGGAACGTATCACCAACGCCATTACAAGCATAACGTCAACTGTGCTAATGCGTGTTCATCAACAGTGGGGAACACGTATTGAAATGTGTTTTCAAAACAATGGCAACCATGTAGAGCATATTATATAAATAAAAATGGTTGTCCATAAAAAAATGTTTATTTTTCCTATGTATGGAAACTTACGGCCCACCCTGTATATATATATATATATATATGAAAATTATTTCACGAAGGTAACACGTGAAAAATATTTATGATGAAGAAAACCACGAAGGAAAGGAAACACAAAATGGTGCTCAAGCGCTTTCGTCTAATGACATCCACAGGAACACCATTTTGTGTTTCCTTTCCTTCGTGGTTTTCTTCATCATATATATATATATATATATATATATATATAGTTTATAAATGGACGATTGGTTACGTTAAGTCGTAATATTTTCGTTAGTTTTAACGTTTTATTTGATGGATTCATTTAAAAATTGTCTCCTAAAGATCCTAGTGTAGTTTACGTTCCCCAACTTTGACCTAGTATAGTTTGTGTCCCCTTTTACGTCAAGCGGACGTAAACCACACTTGCTCGAAGTTTCTTACTTCTTTTGTCCAAACTTTTTTCTCTTTTGTTGTAATTATGTTAAATAAATTGGAGCTATTGAAGAATAGGGATCCCAGCCTTCTTTAGTTAGCTTTATAAGGCTAACTAACGAAAATATCATGACCTAACTGTCCTAACCTAACCAATCGTCAAGGGTGTACAGTTAACCTAACGATTGGTTAGGTTAGGTAGTGATATTTTCGTTAGTTAGCCTTATAAGCCTAACTAAAGAAGGCTGGGGTCCCTATTCTTCAATAGCTCCAATAAATTTATGCGACTTATTTGGAAATATCGCTTAACTCTCAATATTTTATACACAACACCACTTGGACATGAAACACACTTAGCTTCGCCACTTTGCTCTATCCACGGATCTTATCCATACCTTATTTAAGTGTTCACTGTTCTTGGAAATCTTTTCTATCCACACTGTCGTTCTTAGTTTTAAGGCCTTGGTGTTTGAAAACACCTTAATCTTATCCACAAGTTGACTGTTATTAATAAATAAATAAATAAATAAAATAATACATCAGAACAAAACGGCTATATAGTAACTAAGTTAAAGAAATTCTGTAGACAAAAACAGACAGCGATATCGCCGTGGTGCCACATTCCCCAGTTTTAAGATTTTTAAAAATAAATTCATGCACCGTTTGTTGAGATTTGGCACCGGTCTCGATCTGCGAATTATATCGCGTTTAACAGAGGGAAGGTGATTAATATTTTGTATGTAGCAAGTGACGTGTGATACAATTTAACTAATTTAAGTTAAAGCAACATTCCTACACTAAGTACAAACTGCAGTAACAGTAATTATAATGTACAAAAATTGAATAAAAACATTTGGATTTCGCCTAAAATCGAACCGAGTAAAGCAGTGCTAATGGTGATAGCCTAGCCTAGTGCCCTAGTTAGTGTAGCCAAGGTAGCCTAGCTTTGTTAGCCTATCGTAGAAAGTACATGAAAAAATTGAAAAGTTTTGTGAAAATAATGATGTGCCGTGGAAATTTATATGTATTTTCTGTATATGTTAAATACTTTATAACCTATGAATTAAACGAAATAGATATAAACTTACTCGTATATATATATATATAATAATAATAATTAATAACTGAAAACTTTTGCATTTCAAGCAGTCATGTACGCGATGACATCTAAAATATTTTTGGTTCCATAATTAATACAAAACGGCAATTTACTGTAGTTGTCATTTAAAATGTTTATTTTAAAAACTTTGAAAAGTCAAATTAACACTATTTTCCAAAATTTGTGTGTTTACTTAAAAATATTAAAAAAATTAAATAGTTGCATTGCACTCCATTAATTACAAGAAGGTTATCTACTACGGTTGCCAACCCTCCGGTTTCCGACAGCCTGAGCCATCTCCATTTTTCGTTGTCAGTTTCTGGTTTTATTTTCAAAGTAAAACTAGGGACAAACCTCCAACTCTCAGTTTATATAAAAATAAAATAAGAAAATTTCTTTTTTAATTGGATTTTATATTATTTAGTAAGGAGGTTATTCAGGGACCAAAATTACAGCTAATGAGGGTACCTGTAAATAATCAACAAACACAACTACTAAGGTAAGTTAATAACTTAATAACTTAGTTCAAGGTAATGTAAGAAGTAAATTTCTGATTTTGTGAAATTTATAAGTTGGCAACTCTGTTACCTACTCTGTTCAATAGAGGGCGCTACAATAAAACGGCTACCATTTTTTTTTAATGTAAGAAGGATGTAGGGAATGTCGTGTATTAAAACTAGAAAGTATTTTCATTGAGTAACTGCACCAGATTGCTGTTATTCTACTGACAATTCAGTGTCACAGATTAATTACGAATCAGAAAGATCACCTTCGTAAAAACTAATTTGCCTATCATAAATTTAATTTCTACGTGAATTTATTAAATATAATAACTCGCTAGAAATGTCCCAAAGCAACGCCTGGTTCCTGGCAAAACCTAGCGCAATTTAATGTTCTCAATTTTAAAAGAAAATTAAATGATTATATTCTCTTTTAAAAAATACGAGCCTATATGGCTGATTAACTAAATAATAACTATATCTGAATAAGTTCGAGTATTAAATTTTCTATTTTAATAAATATTAAAATGAATTTAACTTCCTAACATTTTTTCGCGGGTAATTTAGTTCTCATGCCAAACACTAGATGGCAGTAGCCAGTAGGGTAAAAAGCGAACACTAAAGTTGGCGGAGTCATGGCTCTTGTTATATATATAAACAGTCTTTGATGTACTGTAGGTTTATACTGTGGGTTTGTTAAGTCTTTTAAAGTGCTTTGCCATAAATGGTAAAATTTTTTAAACACGATTGTGCCTTAAAATAAACAAAGAAATTTTAGATTCAAGAATAAATACAGGAAACATCAAGGACAAGAAGTAACATTTCTACACTAAGTTTTGAGTAAACTGCAAAAGAAAAAAGGTTATTTTATAAAACAAAATATTTTCATAGTCAAATAGTCCTCACTAGCAAAGCTGGGCACTTGCGGTATTTTTTGCGGTACTGCGGTACTACCGCATTACCAAACCGGTACCGCATAACGCAGTACCGCAAAGGATCGCTGAAAGTACAGCAGTACCGCTACCGCATTCAAATTTCCCGCGGTACTTTCCGCGGTACCGACAAACACGACTTTTCAAAAAATTAACACTTTTTTTGAAGTAAACCTTATTACAGGAGTACAATAAGACGAATGCTGCGTGTGTTGCATCAGCCTAACTCTAGACACGTTAAGTTTTCGTTCAGAACATGTTACGTTGCCATCCTATCACAACGCCTCAGTGCAGTGCTTGCTTTTGAGCCGGTTGCACGTGTGTTACATTTCTGTGACAAAGATCGATTTTTAGCCATTATGGCAGAAAGTTCAGGTGCGAAATCGCCGATATGCAATTTCTGAAAATATGTGCTATTACTTGTGTTGTTCTTGTGTGCAGTACCGCAGTACCGCAGTACCGCGGAACGCACCAGGGGGACCTGAAAAAGTACCGCAGTACCGCGTAACGCACTGGGCATGCTGAGGTACCGCAGTACCGCGTAACGCACCCCCAAATTTTGGTACCGCGCCCACCACTGCTCACTAGTCACTAATAAATAAGTGATGGTATAACTTTAACTGTTGTAAGACACATTATATTTGTGATATTAAAGTCTGTAATCACTTTGGTCTTAGCAAACCATGCATGCTCTAAGATTGGAAGTCTGATATTCATACAATAAATATGAGTAA
Source organism: Bathynomus jamesi (assembly GCA_023014485.1). Classification (NCBI taxonomy): domain Eukaryota; kingdom Metazoa; phylum Arthropoda; class Malacostraca; order Isopoda; family Cirolanidae; genus Bathynomus; species Bathynomus jamesi. The sequence continues at coordinate 57,151 of JAJOZX010006564.1, forward strand.
TATCGATATTCAGATACAGTTCACAACTAATCCTTATTTCTTTTGTATTCCAAATGTCTATGTACAATTTTAACTCGACGTACCATTGCATATAGAGGAAAACTTCTGAATACCAGGGTGCTCCGAGTAAGGAACTCATTTATATATTATTAAGAAAAGTACTTACTTAAAACAACCAAGTATGGAGTTAAAAGTCTGCCGACCAATCCAAATACACCCAACAATGTTATATGACCACTAACTATTTAATTTGTTACTAGAAACATACATAAGGTAACTAATGTGCGTGAAAATACTATAGTATATATTTATTTATGCTTTTTTTTTACAGAAGTACTGTGTGTCATAGCCTACATATATTATTGTGAAAATGCCTGCGCTGATATAATTAATTACTAGTGACACTAGCCAAATAGATATATATACGTTTTTAAAATGAGGGTGAATCAGACAATTTGTATTATGTAATTTGAACGTGTAAAATTTATTTTGGACCTAGTATGTTTCATGGACTGCTCTCGATTTTCCTACGAAATTGAAAACAAGGGCAGTCGATGACCCTGATTTTGTTTCTGCAATCGGTTTTCTTGAGAAACCTAACTTAACCTAATCTGACCTAACCTAACCTGACCTAATCTAACCTAACATAACTTAACCTGACCTAATCGAGTTTCTTATACTATTGTTTTTCGCAAGATATCGCACTAATTCTTGTCATTTTTTGTGAATTTGTATGGCGTAAGCGCCACACCAGCTCGGACTTATTCAAAAAGATGGAGTGTATTGCGTCGTTTCAGTAAATAAATTTATTCAATATCCATTAACATTTTTCTTTATCATTTCTCAAGAAAACCGATTGCAGAAACAAAAATCAGGGTCATCGACTGCCCTTGTTTCCAATGTCGTAGGAAAATCGAGAGCAGTCCATGAAACATACTAGTCCCTTTATTTTTATAACATTTTTTATTTAATTAATAATTTCTTAGTTAATTAATATTCTTAAAATTTGCAGTATTATAATTATGCAACTCAGACGGAGGCTATTTTTTCAATCAATCATGGATGTTGGAGGTTGATGACGTAATGACTCAACTGAGTTTAAATGCCTTTAAACTCAGTTTAAAGTGTGGTGTGGTACTCGGTACAAACTTCCACAAACAGTACAAGTTTTTCAATTTTCTGAAAAACCAAGTTTTTCCACATGTGGACGTCTGATTGTGGAAGAGTGAACCTTAAATTTAGCCATAACATAAAACGGAGAGTAGTAAGATGTGATAAACATTTTAATGAGTTATATATATAGGCCAAGATTTCGTAGATAACTGATCCATTTTTTGGTCTATACTGTAGACCTTGCTTACAGTGAATATGAGATGTACTAAATTAACTAGTTTTATTAGTATTGGTAGTGTGTGTGTGTGTGTATATTTTTTTTTTTTTTTTTTGTATTGGGGCGTTTACCACCATTTCCCGCTATACGTTAGCGGATATCATGGCGAAGCAGAATATGAGAAAGAGAAACGGAGATGGGGGAAAGGCACTAGAAGTGGGAGGACCGCGGACGACGGGTGAGAAGTCACATAAAGCTCAGAGAGGATGCGAGATTGGGAGAGGAAGAGAAAAAGACGGTCAAGCGAGAAGAGAGGGCTCTCAGCGAGCATGAGACGCAAACGATCGGGGAGGGGGAAATCAGAAAGGAACGGGAAGGCGCGACGACGTACTGACGACAGGGTGGGGCATTCCACAAGGATGTGAGAGATGGTGAGGGGCGACTGGCAGGAGGCGCAACGAGGAGCCTCCTGCCGGAACATAAGGTAGCCGTGCGTGAGGCGCGTATGGCCGATGCGAAGCCGCGCAAGGACGACCCCTTTGTGTCGGGAGCGGTGGAAAGAGGACGCCCAATATGACAGGCGGGGGCGGATGGACCAGAGTTTATTTCCGGTGGCATCGTCCCAGGACTGTTGCCATATGCGGTCGTAGAAGGACCGAAAGACCTGCACATAGTCAGAGAAGGGGAGCGGGCGGGGGAGGGGAGGCATCGAGGCGGCGGACCGGGCTGTGCGGTCAGCCGCCTCATTACCGGAAACACCAACATGGGCAGGAACCCAGCAGAAGGTGACCCGGATCCGGTGAACGGTGTGCAGGACATGGTACTCCTGTTGAATAAGGCGTACGAGGGGGTCCGTGGAATCATAGCGCTCGAGCGCTTGAAGGGCGCTCAGCGAGTCCGAAAAGATGGTACAGGAAGACCGCGAAAAACCCGATACCAGACGGAGGGCTTCCAGAAGGGCAAAGAGCTCCGCGGAAAAGATGGAGGCCTGAACCGGTAGGGCGATACCCCGGGAGGTAGGTGACAGCGACGGAGAGAAGACAGCGGCCGCGACACCTGCAGGGGAGCGCGAGCCGTCAGTGTAGACGGGAACATCGTCCGAGTGTACGGGAAGATGGGCCAGAAAAGAAGACCGGAGGACGGTAGGAGGAGACTCCTTACGCAGGCCACGGAGCGCCTGGCAGCGGCAGCTAGGGGTGGTCAGCCAGGGGGGCGACAGGTCGAAGGAGAACGGCAGAATAGAGGGTGGGGGGATCCCCAGGGACGAAAAGATCTTGGCCAGAGAGGCAGCGAAATGCCACGTGTCAGGCCGGGGTAGCGCCTGGGAGATCGCGGAGAAGAGTAGGAACCTCGGGAGGCGGAAGATGCGAAGGTAACACTTTGCCATGAGAAGGCCCCGGCGAAGGGGCAGGGGGGGTGTCCGCAGTCCACCTGAAGACTAGCGACAGGGGACGAGCGGAAGGCACCCGACGCCAGGCGAAGGCCACGGTGGAGAAGAGGATCCAGCATACGGAGTGCCGGAGAGGAGGCGGAGCTGTAGACCACACAGCCGTAGTCGATGCGGGATTGCACCAGGGAGGTGTACAGGCGCAGCAGAGTACGCCTGTCCGCCCCCCAGGTCGTGTGGGACAGGTGACTCAAAAGGGAGAGGGTGCGGCGAAATGATTGTCGCAACCGCCTAAGGTGTGGAACCCAACCGAAAAATCCGTCGAGGGTCATACCCAGGAATCTAACGGATGGGACGAGGGGAAGAGGAGTGCCGGCAAGGGTAAGGGCGAAGGTATGCGACAGACGGAGGCGCCGAGGGCGGAAAAGCATACTGGAAGACTTAGAGGGTGAGAAAGCATAGCCAACCGAGGACGCCCAGCGAACCACCGCGTTGATGGCTAGCTGGAGTCGACGTTCAGCCAAAGACGGGAGACGGCCAGAGCAATAGATAGCCAAGTCATCGGCATAGAGGGAGCTACAAACGGAAGTAGGCAGGACCGTGGCGACTGTGTTCATCACCAGTGAGAAACACAGGACGCTAAGGACACTACCCTGAGGGACACCCTCCTCCAACGGAAAGCGGTCAGAGAGGGTAGAACCGATGCGGACGCGGAAAGAACGGGCGGACAAGAAGTTATAAATAAAGGAAGGGAGAAAGCCTACGAAACCCAGGGAGCGTAAGCAGTCAAAGACCGCGCTCCGCCGGGTAGTATCGTAGGCCTTCTGGAGGTCGAAAAAGACGGCGAGAACAAAGTGACGCCGGGAGAAAGCCTCCTGCACGTCGTGGCTAAGGAGGAGGAGGGGGTCGGTGGTAGACCGGAAGCGCCGGAAACCAGCCTGGGTAGCAGGGTATTGGTCACTCGCTTCCAGGGTAAGGGACAGCCGCAAGGCGACCATCGCCTCCATAACCTTGCAGGCGCAACATGTCAGGGAAATGGGGCGATAGTTCGACGGGAGTGAGGGGTCTTTATCGGGCTTCGGGATGGGGACGACGATGGACTCACGCCACCGGTCCGGGAATGAACCCTCCAACCAAATCCGGTTATAGAGGTCCAGTAAAAAGCTGAGAGCCGAGGGGTGGAGGTGCCGTAACAAGTCATAGGGGATATTATCGGGGCCGGGGGCGGAGGAGCGTCGGGGGCGGAGGGCCTCCCGAAGCTCTGTCATGCGGAAGAGGTGATTATAGGGGTCATCCCTATGAGGTGGAAAATCCGGTGGGTCGCGGCGGGAGTGGGGGGAATCGGAACTGGAGATGGCTGCGAAGTGCGCCGCGAGTGCGTTCGCGACGGCCTCCGGATCGGATACGAACTCGTCGTCCCCGACCCGAAGCACCGGGGGTCGAGGGGGGACCGGGTCCCCTCAAAACTACGCACCTTGCGCCAAACAGTCGAGGGGGCAGTCGAGGAGGAGATCCCGGACACGTAACTCCGCCAGGAGGTACGCCGGTAGTTTCAGGACCCGACGGGCCACTGCCTTCAGGCGCTGAAACGCTATCTTGTGCTCCGGCTGGCGGGTCCGGTAGAAGCGACGGCCGGCCCGGCGCCGCTCCCGAACGGCATGGGAGCACTCTGGGGTCCACCATGGGACGCTGCGCGGCCTGGGGGAGCCAGAGGTACGGGGGATGCAACTGGCGGCAGCCGAGAGGATCTTACTCTCGAGGAAGGCGAGGGCCTCACTAACGGAGGGAAAGGCTGGAATTGATAGCGAGATCGCCGTGCACCTCGCGTATGAGGCCCAGTCTGCTCGGGCGAACAGCCAGCGCGGGCGGACAGAGGTGGGGGGGAGGAGACGGGTCGGGGTAAGGTGAAACTGTCATGGGCCGAGTGGAAGCAGGTTGGGGAGCCATCGTTCAGAAAGGTGAACTCGAGCTCGTCCATAAGGGAGAGAAGGGTCCCGGAGAGAAAGGTGGAGCAAACGTCCCCCCAGGCCGGGTCCCGACTGTTGAAGTCCCCGAGAAGCAGGAAAGGGCGGGGAAGCTGAAGAATTAGGTCACGGAGAGAATCGGGTGGAGGGCGTACGTTAGGGGAGAGGTAAAGAGAGCAGACCGTGAGCTGGCGCCCCAAAGAAAGGCGCACGGCCACAGCTTGCAGGACAGTACGGAGCGGGAGGGGGCGGAAAGGGACGGAGCGGTGTACGAAGACCGCGGAGCCCCCCCTGCCCGCCCCATCGAGAGGCGGGGAAGGGAGCCCGCAGTAGCCGGACACTCGAGGGAGGGAACGGGATCCCAGAATCGTCTCCTGAAGGCAGAAACACGCCGGACACCTGGAGGCCAGGAGAGACTCGAGGCCTACCAGGAGCCCGCGGATGTTCCACTGCAGGAGCGAGGTATAGGGAGGGTAGGAAAGTCAGCGAAAGGATGGTTATGGGGTGGGTGGGCCGATCGGGCGGCCCGAGATTAAAGGGGATTGGAAAGCCCCGGGTCAACGGGGGACGCCGAACGAGGGCGAAGGCGAGGGTCACCCCGACGAGGGGGCGATGTGGAACCAGACGCCGGCAAGTCCTCCAGAAGAGGAGTCACCCGGACATCCGGGGGAGAGCGATGCAGAGAAGGGGATGTGAGGGTATCCAGAAGGCCCCTCCCTTCCCGGAGGTGCAGGGGAGGCAGGACTACGAGGGGGAGTGGAAAATAACCTCACCCGGAGGTACAGGTAGTCGAGGAGAGAGATGGGGCGGGTCAAGCGCGGGGGCGTGCACGTCCACCCACGCCGACCAGGCGGGCGAGTTCCCCCTCCAGTGGGTCCATCGACGGGCCGGAGAGGGTGTATCTCAGCCCCACCACGAGGGCGTCGAGGACCCCAGGGGGGAGCGTTCATAACGGTTGCGCAGTGGGGACGGTGAGGACACCGGGGTGGAGAGCGAAGGGGGCGTTTGTGTTTGGGAGAGGAAGGTGATGCGAGGCTATGGCTCGAACCTTTCGGGGTCACCACTGGCGCGGCGCTTGCGGCCCCTACCCCTCCGTCGTGCGGCCCGCATGGGTGACGGCGGGTCACGATCCGGAATGGGGGTGGCCGAAGGCGCCGGTGGAGAGGGCGTAGAAGGGGCAGGGGGGTTGCCGACGAAGCATCGGCGTTCGCGGAGGGACACGTGGGGACGCGCTGGTAGTACGGGGAGCCGCGGTAGGAGTCCGCTGGGCGGCAGAGGATGGACTGGGAGTAGCGGACACGGTGGGTGGAGGCGCGTTGGGAACCGCCGGTGAGGGTCTGGGCCGGCGGCCGGAACGGAGAGCCTCGGCGTACGAGGTACCACGCCGGGCCTCGCAGCCACGCAACCGGTCCGCGCCTCCCGAGCGCTGAGAAACTCTGATGAACAGAGGGCCCGAACCTCCCTTCAAAGAGGAAGGACGGGCAAGAGCGGGATGAAGCAGGGTGTGGTCCATGGCAGTTGGTGCAGGAAGGCGGAGCAGTACAGGGCAAGGGGTGGGGAGGGCCGCCGCAGCGGACACACAACGGGGCCGGCTGACGGCAGGAGCTGCTCACGTGGCCAAACCTATTGCACTGAAAACAGCGCGTAGGATCTGGCACGTATGGTCGTACTGAGAATTCGCACGCTCGTCTCTCACCAAAGCCCAGAATACCGAACGGGGGGCACCAGTGAGTCGAAAGTGAGGAGCAGGCGAGGAGAAGGGGCGGTTGGGGATCGCGATCTGTCGGAAAGCGGTACACCTCACAACACCCTGGGAGGCGAGGTCAATCTGGAGGTCTTCCACCGGGATGGTAGAAGACGAGCAGCGTAGATTGTGCCCTGGCACTGATTGAGGCGGGGGTGGGGGGACACCGTGATCCCGCAGCCCAGGACATTGGGGATAGCGAGCAGAGAGGAGGTTTCGACAGAGGAACGCGACCTTATCAGAATGGAGCCATCCCTCTGAGGCCGAAGGTCAAACGAGCCGTCCCCGTCACCCCATGGATCGCTCGAAAGAGGCGTTCATGGTTAGTGGGGAGGGGCTTGGAGGAGGAGGGGCGGAGGACGAGGAACTTGTCCACCGTCCTAAGGCCGAGCGAAGCCGTCGGGCCAAACACCACCGGTACTTCGAGGGGACGGGGAGACGAGAAAGGCGGACGGCGACGTCGGGTCCCACGTCCCCCAGGGGCCGAGGGCCGGGGGCGATGAGGCCCGACCGGAGTGGGAGGCGACCGGGGCCGCGGGCTTCCCACCTGAGGGCGAAAAAGCAGGTGGGTCCCTATCGGACGTGGAATATGGGGGGATCCAGGGGTCGGGGGGTCCACTGCAGGTCCATCCGCCACTGGCGGGGGTCGGGCAGCGGCGCCACGAGCCTGGGGAAAGAGGGAGAGGAGTGTCGGCAAGAAGAGCAGACGGGGTGGGCGAGGGCTGCCGACTGCCCTTACCAGACCCAAGGTCCAAAGAGGTAGTCAGAGGGAGGTCAGATGCACAAGCCGGGTCGTCAACGAGGTCCATTAGATTTGTAAGTGTTTCCATAAATTTTTTTTATTTTTGTTTCGCGCCCGGGGCCGCGGGGAACCGATTACCCGGGGCCCAAGGGGACCAAGCGCACGCCGGCGGGGGATGGGTGCCTCGTCCCATGTAGGTACCCCCGTTTCAAAAGGGGCCCTTGCAGCGTCGAAAGTTCTCCCCCGCCGGCAGCAAAGACCAAGGCCCCCCAGGGTCCCAGGCCTGGGCACCCTACCAGCCAACTTAGTCCGGCCCCGGCCATGGGAGCGAGACCCCCAGCGACCAGCCCCGGCAGCCCACGGGGCGCGCGAAGTGAACAGAGAAAGCAGAAAAAACAGAGGGGGCAAGGAAGAGGGTAAAGAGGGGAAGACAGGAAAGAGGGGCTGTAGGATAGCAGGGTACTAAAAGTCTACTTCGCAACCGGGCGGGGGACCCGGCAGGGCCCCCAGCCGCGGCTGACCCCCCTCGCCACATGGAGGCAGGAGCCCGCGGGCGATCCACCCCAGAAAGACCGCCCGCGGGGAGGGGTATATATATATATATATATATATATATATATACAGGGTGTCCGAGAATTATCTGTACAATTTTTGGCTGTTATTAAAAGTCAACCATGAAGTGTAGAAATTCCAGTGTTGTCCCATTTCACAGAGAAATCTCATTAAGTTTTTTCTGATACCAAGTTTTGACAAGTTTTTTAGAAATTCCAGTGTGTCCGAAAATTATCTGTACAATTCATCTTTTAATAAAATTCTTGATAACACGTAAAATTCTTAAACAAGATTATTAGAATCTGTATTTTCAAAAGTTTCTTTTATTAAAGTAACGTTGTTACAAACATTCGATATGTGCACCATCAGTGATTCGCAAAACATCCAATCGATACTCCAAATGTTGCCATGTACCTGCAGCATATCCACATCAATTTGCTCGATAGCAGCTGTGATTCTTGCTTTTAAATCATCAATGTCTGTCACCCGCGTACAAAAAAGAAAAAACTTGTCAAAACTTGTTATCAGCAAAACTTAATGAGTTTCTCTGTAAAATGGGACAACACTGGAATTTCTACACTTCATGGTTGACTTTTAATAACAGCCAAAAATTGTACAGATAATTCTCGGACACCCTGTATGTATATATATATATATATATAGATATATATATATATATATATATAATATATATATATATATATATATATATATATATATATATTATATATATATATATATATATATATATATATATTATATATTATTTAAGTCTTGGTTTGGCTAAACTCTGGAGACTAATGCATAGTAGTGTTGCCACCTTTTCATTTCAGTAAATCTGGACACCTTTCCCCCCCACCCCAAAGAAAATTATCCTCCCAACCCCCAGTCCCTTATAATTGAAGCAAATCTGGACAATTTATAGCTACATTATTTTAAGAAAAAAATATTTCTATTCCTGAGAAAAAGTGACTTGAAAAAAATAGCGGTATTTTATTTTTTAAATTTTTGTTATAGTATCCACTTATTAGAAAAGCCGGTGCTCTTCCAATACGTGCTCTACCGTAAAATTTACATTCCAATATGTGCTAACTAACGAAAATATCACGACCTAACCTAACCAATCGTCAAGGGCGTACAATTGACCTAACGATTGGTTAGGTTAGGCGTGATATTTTCGTTAGTTAGTACATATTGGAATGTAATTTTACGGTAGAGCACGTATTGGAAGAGCACCGAAAAGCCCATAAAAAAGCATTTTTTTTCTATGAAATTTATTTCCTCTCTAAGATAATACAAAGAAATTACGGTGTAAAGGAGTGGTGCTACACTGTACAAACACTCCAACAGATGTATTTATCATTTATATTCTTAAATACATGGCGGCTAATGTAAGACCATTTAGGCGGGATAAGTCAAAGGTAAGCGTCTGCTACATCATCAACTCCCGCATTACATCCACGACATACATTGCAAATTCGCGTTAATTACGAGACTATTCACTCGGACTCCTTTTTTCTCTTGGTTCTTTTGTCTTCTAATGTTTTCCGAGTCCCCATCACAGTATAACGACTTAAACGTATTTCCACAAAGAATATTCAAAATAATTTCATTTATTTAGCTATCGTTTTAAGTTCTCTTAAATGTGTACTTCTCGTTACTCTTAGCAGACGTCGATAAATCTTTGCAGGCACTAACTAGACTTAATCATATCAGCAAATCAGAGCAAGACATTTGAATAGTTAAAATAAATAAGCAGTTTTGTATATTTGTAAACATTTTTTAGCTACTGCCTACTTAAGTCACGTAAAATGCGGACATGTTGCTTTGCGCTTGCCTGCCCTCACACGAGATCCGACGAACTGCGTCCAGATGACGGTGCAATCTGGACACAACCATGATGGCAATGGGTTTTTGGAATAGGTACACGCTTGGGAAAAGGAGCACACACCACACACACACACACATAGGGTTTCTCCTTATATGCAGATTTCGTCATCCCTGGAATTCGGCCTAGATGACACTTTTTGCATTGTAATACTTGAATTGGTTTACCAATCAGTGGTAGCTATTTATTATTTATAAACATAATATTTATGATGCGTACTCAGGAAATAAGAATGGTTTCATGTATTATGTATGATTTAGTGAGTGACATTAGTATGCCTTTTTATTTTTGATGTAGAAAGAATACCGAAAATTATATCTTTCTCCACAATTTTTTCAACCCTTTTTTCTTCTTTTTTGATTCCGAGTTTATTATAAAAGTAGCTAACTGACTAAAATGAAGAAAATGAGCCATTTTTATGTATTTTCTTCCCTAAAAATAGCCCGTAAAATGAAAATAATTATTTAGCATATTTTTAGCAATAAAATGGAAACAGGTTTTAGCATAACTTTAGGCGATTTAGCATAATTTAGCAGCAGGATTAGCATAATTTTAGCGATTTAGCGTAATTTAGCAGCAGGTTTAACATATTTTGGCTAAAAATTAAGTAATTTTAAAATTCCAGAATTTCCCGGGATATTTGTCCAATTCCCGGGATTTTCAAATCCACTAAAAACAGTCGGGATCCCGGGACAGAAACCCTAATACACAGGGTGTTTCACAACCGGTCTGCCATACTTTTGGGGGGTGATATCGAGTAAAAAAATTAATACAACATCGGTGCTACTTCCAACCGTTGCGGAGCTACGGACGTTTTAAGGTGCACGGAAAAAAAATAAACGAGAGTATTAATCTGATGTATTTATTGCTACATTTTATGAGATACACTTTATAAATATTCAAAATGTCCGCCTCGGTTTTCGATGCACAGCCTTGCTCGCAGGGTTGGTTGATTTAAATCATGATTTAAATTATTTAAAACCACTGATTTAAATCAGTATATTAATAAAAATAAAAAACTGATAAAACGCGAAAACTACTAATTAATCACTACAGTATAGGTAATACATAAAGAATGGTAATGACCTTTGCTGTTTAATTTTCAATAAAACAAGGTTATAAAATTTACTTATAGCTCTATTGATTATTGTGACAAATTAAGATATCTGCGTTACCTTTTTTTTTAAACATTAATTCAAATCCTAATAGCCACTGGCTTAAAGTGAATAAATATTTGTAGAACATATTTATCATTTCTATAAAGGATCAATAATTAATTTCAATTTTTATTCCACTGATTTGATATAAAAAAAAATATTTCGTTTCTAGAAAACATTTAAAGTCATCCGGTCACGATAGTTTAATTTGCTGACTCAAAGCAAAGAATTATGGAGTTAAACCTTAAATAAAAAATATATATTTTCTAAATTACAAATGAAAAGTCCAGTATAGCTCTTGAGCCCTAATGTTGAAAGTTTCTTTCAACGATACCGTGAGGATTATCGGCGGACCACGAGTGGGAATTTCGATTATTGTTAATTCCATCCCGAATGAATTGTGCTTCATCACCGAACAGTACGCGATTAAGAATTTGGCGATCCACTGACAAAATTGAACACGTTTATCGTAATCATCACGTGTATGATTCGCCATACACGCTATGCGGATTCACCAAGTCGTCTAGAAATCCTTCGAACACTGGTAGTTGGGCTACGTTGTATTAGGTCCAGTATGCGCTCCTCCACAGCAACGGGCCGTCGTGCTACATGTTCTTGGTTACGTGGAACAATTGCCCCCGTTTCCCTTAATCTCTGGTGTGTGTCACTAAACACTCGCCTGTTTAGTATTCGGCGGTTCGGAAAACGTCTTCGATATTCCTCAACTGTCGCTCTACTGTTATCATCACAGATTCCATAAATGAAATGGATATCGGCGTATTCAGCGGGTGTGAACTGTTGATTCATTTTGATTGTTCACCTTAGCGCAACGCAGTGTCTCGTACCACAGATTAGAACTAACTGAAAGAAGAAACTAAGGATTAGTAGTGGTAACTTCATTAACCGAAATTACCACCAGTGCTGTCATCTATCGAATTACACACAAGTAGGGATTTGTCGGTTGCACATCTTAAAACGTCCGTATCTCCGCAACGATGAGAAATAGCACCTATGTTGTATTAACTTTTTTACTCGATATCACCCACCAAATCAGCCCCCAAAAGTATGGCAGACCGGTTGTGAAACACCCTGTATATATATATATATATATATATATATATATATATCATGCACGGTCTGTGTGTATCATATACAGGGTGTACATAAAGTCAGGATCTATTTTTGTGAAATAATTATTTTTTTCTATTTTTCTTTTCAGAAGCCCTTAGAATGAATACAGAAGAGCGTGTGGCAAGAGTAATTTGGCGAATCGAGGGAAAGAAATACAATGACATCAGAGAGAAGTTTAGAAGGAGATTTCATAAGCCGGGGCCAATAGACAAGACAATACGAAAATTGGTGAACAAATTTAAACGAACGGGATCTGTAAATAATGAAGCAAGATCAGGACGATCGTGTATGTCAGATCTTACCGTGAATGCAGTACGCGGAATTATCACTGAGGAGCCACGTACGTCCGTTCGTGCTGCATCACACAGACTCGGCCTCCCGACGTCATCTGTGCACAAAATTCTGAAAGTTAATTTGCGGAAGAAAAGCTATCATTTGCGGGTTTTACATGATTTACATGAGGAAGATTTCCCTCGACGAAGTGCTGTGTGTGCTGATCTCGTAGAACAAATCTGGAGTGATAATTTAATGGACAACATTCTCTTTAGTGATGAAGCCACTTTCCATACGTGTGGAAAAGTAAATCGCCATAACTGTCGAATTTGGGCAGATGAAAGACCGAATGATTTCGTCCAAAATTGGGAAAGAGACTCGCCTAAAGTTAATGTCTGGATGGGTTTAACAAAATCTAAGGTTTATGGGCCTTTTTTCTTTGCTGAAGCTAGAGTTACGGGGCTTATTTATCTGGACATGTTGCAGCAATTCCTTGAACCTCAGCTGATTGGGGATAGGATTGTTAGTACCGTCGTCTATCAACATGATGGTGCTCCTTGTCACTATGCCAAAATTGTTCAGGATTATCTAAATGGACGTTTTCCAAATCGCTGGATCGGACGCGGAAGCAACAGACCTTGGCCAGCGAGATGACCAGATTTAACCCCTTTAGATTTCTTTGCATGGGGCTTTATCGAGTCGCACGTCTATCAGACGAAGATTACGAGTCTTGAAAACTTATGTACACGTATACGAACTGCTGCAGATAACATAACCCCGCAAATGCTCCAGAATGTGTTTAGAAATGCTGCGGAACGATTTGAGCTGTGCAGGGATACTGATGGGCGTCACGTCGAATCCTACTCTTAATTATTTAATAAATGTTACCACTTTATCATTTTATGATTGAATTCCATATAATTTCCAAGTGCTTCACAAAAATAGATCCTGACTTTATGTACACCCTGTATATATATATATATATATATATATATATATAAAATGATGACTTATACAGGGTGTCCCAAAATGAATATAACAAAAAGAAAGTCAAATAACTGTTTTGGTAATTGAAATAATGAAATGGTTTTTACATGAATACAAGGGTTAGACGTATAAGTTTTAGTTGGTTGTGAATATTGATTGTTATTTTCTTTTCTTTTCACAATAAAACCCATTTTCCAGAATAATGACAAAGCTACATTTCACATATCGGGCAATGTTAATCGGCACAATTGTGGGATTTGGGGAGAGGAAAATCCTCATGAGCTGTATGAACATGAAAGGGATTCACCTAAAGTTAACGTATGGTGTGGCCTGTCATGTTCCCGCATTTATGGACCCTATTTTTTTGATGAACGCACTGTCACCGGCATTTCGTACCTTAACACTTTACGAGAGTTCTTTATTCCACAATTGCAGGAAAATCCTAGCGTGCTACAAAGAGCTTTCTTTCAACAGGATGGAGCACCCTCTCACTTTGCTCGCACTGTTAAAGTGTTTTTGAATGAAACTTTCCCTGGACGATGGATTGGTCGGGGAAAACCTATGAAATGGCCGGCCCGTTCACCCGACTTAACACCTTTGGATTTTTATCTATGGGGTTTTCTGAGAAGTAAATTCTACACTAGCAAACCAAGAGACATTGAAAAACTTAAGCATCGTATTGTTGATGCAGTGACATCCATCCCTACAGTCGTGCTGGAAAAAGCTTTTCGAGAATTTGAACGCCGCATACGATTGATCATAGTGAAGGATGGACGATACGTAGAAGTTTATCAATAATTTGAGAAAAACTAAACAATACCATAATGAATTAAAGTAAACTAAAAATTATACGTCTAATGCTTGTATTCATGTAAAAACTATTTAATTATCTCAGTTAGCGATAAAATTATTAGACTTTCTTTGTGTTATATTCATTTTGGGACACCCAAGTATATAAGTCATCAAGAAATAGTTTTGCAACCCCTGATTTTCGTCATAGCATTAGTGATGCTCCATCAGTTACAACTGCAAATTGAGAAGTAGGTACACGTCGTGTACCCGCGTGTCACCCCCCCCCCCCATTTCCATCACTGCACCGAACAGTTCTACTCATTTCCGGACTGTCCGGACGAAATCCGGATGGGTGGCAATACTTAGCCTATTGGCTTGTATTTAGGCCTTATTATTAAGATACTATGTAGTATGTAAGCTGCTTACACATAATTTTTTAAGTATTTAGTAGGACGTAGGCTACATAATGACTTAAATACACTGGGCCTATTCAGTCTCTCTCTCTCTCTTTCTCTCTCTCTCTCTTTCTTTCTCTGTATATATATATATATGTTACGGCCTTTTTGCGAAATCAGCCTTTTTGCAAAAGTATATATATATATATATATATATTTTTTATATATATTGAGAGAGAGAGAGAGAGAGAGTTACAAGGAAAAGAAGCACCTCAAAAGGCCTTGCGGCCCATACCAAGGAGGTACCAATGGCAACGGGTGCCAGGGAAAATTTTCTACACACTCAAATAGTGTGCAAGATTTGGTCTAACCTTTTCTTGAAATGATCCACAGAGGAACTGTTCACAACTTCTGAAGGTAACCTGTTCCACGTGTCACAGATCTTATAGGTAAAATAATTCCCACACACACTAGTCCTAAACCGTTTCAAATCCAACTTTCAACCATTGTTGCGAATTGGGTGATCATTTAAACTAAACAAGCTTCTAAAATCGACATCGTTGAACCCGCGTAAGAGCTTGAAAACCTCGATCAGTTGACCCCGCAGCCTCCGAGTTTACAGCGAAAACAAGTTCAGGGCGCGTAAGCGTCGATTGTAGCCCATATGCCTAACGGAAGGGATTAACTTTCTGGCCCTCGCCTGCACTCGCTCCAGCCTGTCAATATCTTTCCTGAGGGTGGGCGACCAGAACTGCACAGCATACTCCAGGTGCGGCCGAACCAGGGAATTGTACAGAGAGAGCACAATCTCCTTGTTCCGAAACTGAAATTGCCTCCTGATATAACCCAACAGCTTCTGGGCTTTCTTTTCCACCTCTACGCACTGTTTCGTAAACTTAAGGTCGCTGCTAATTAGCACACCCAAGTCCTTTTCCAAATCAGTCGCCTCGATATTACTCCCCAACATCGAGTAGTCCGACTTGGGATTGGCGTAGCCAATGTGCATCACCTTGCATTTACCCAAGTTAAACGGCATTTGCCGTTTTTCGGACCACTCTCCTATCCTACCTAGGTTCGCACGCAGTTGCTCGATCGCCTCCGGCTTCCCAACATTGGCCCCAAGCTTGGTGTCATCAGCGAATTTGGCGATCCGACTGACGATGCCACCGTCGATATCATTTATGATGTAAATGATAAACAACATTGGCCCCAAAACGGAACCCTGAGGAACCCCGCTAGTGACCGAGGCCCAACCCGAACTAACCCCTTTAATTACAACCCTCTGCCGCCTATTCTTCAGCCAGTTTTCAATCAACCTACCTACTTCCCCACCGATACCCAGCGCGCGCACTTTCGCCATTAGCCGGCGGTGAGGTACCTTATCAAAGGCTTTCTCAAAGTCGAGATAAAGTATATCAATCGCCCTATTCTTATCATACTCACTCAACATGACGTGGAAAAACTCGAGCAAGTTGGTGAGACACGACCTATGCCGTCTAAACCCATGTTGGGAGGCCCCAAGCAGCTTGTAGGAATCCAAATGGTCAACGATCCTATCCGCTATTATCCCCTCTAATATATAATTTACCTGCAACTAAAGTGAGACTAATGGGACGATAGTTTCCTGGACTTTCGTGATCCCCTTTCTTAAAGATAGGGGTCACGTTGGCTTCCCTCCAGTCACCAGGCACCTGACCCGTCTCCAACGATTTGTTGAAGACTGTAGCCAGGTGGGAAGCCATCTGGTCGCGCACCTCCCGTAACACTCTGGGAGAAACTGGTCTGGCCCAGGAGCCTTAAACGCGCTCAGTTTGTCTATTCTATCGGCAACGACTGTCGCGGTACATCGAACACTATCCAGGCCAGCACCTTCGTGCCTGACGCCTGGCTCGGGGATGACGCGGGTGTCCTCCCTGGTGAACACTCCCGCAAAGTACTCATTAAGCACATTAGCGATGTCCTTAGGGTTCCCCTTGCAGAGGCTTGCCACCCGTAGTTCTTCGTTACGTTTCGCTAGCCTAAGCTTTGCTTTCACTTCCATACACAGGCGGACATACGCTTCAGTGTTCTCATGGGAACGATTGGCCTTCGCCCTCCTGTACGCTATTTTCCTATTTCGGATAGCCGAAGCGATGTCACGAGAGAGAGAGAGAGAGAGAGAGAGAGAGAGAGAGAGAGAGAGAGAGAGAGAGAGAGAGAACTGCAACTGTGGTTACTTCTACACTATGCAAGACTAATCTTGAAAATTATTCCCAAGCTAGACCTACTAGAGGAAGAGGACACAAGAAAACTTTGTGTGATCGAGTGAGGCCTACGACCCATCAGCTCTTCCAGAGAGACAGAAATTTCAACATCTGAGAGTGATTTTGGCCCGAGAGACGATTCTAGCTGCTACGATGTTGAGTTACCTAAAAATAAACCTACAAATCCTGAAAATGCAGTGTTTGTTTGGTAGAGGGAATTTTGTAGACGATTGTAAAGGTAAACAATGGGTTTTGTGTGTGATATAATAATGTTATAATGTTTCGGACCAACAAAGACCCTAGGATCCACTCATGGCTAGTCTACTTAACTGTGTTTGTAATTGTGTATTGCGCATGTCCTCCGTGGTGGCAGAGGGGGACCTACAATTTTATGTTGGTTCCGAACCACAAAAGCCTTAATTTTACTACCTTAAACTATATCCAGTCTATCAACATATGAGTCTAATCGATTTTTAAACGTGTTTATAGACGTGCTACTAATTACTTCTACCGGCAAGCTATTCCAGCTATTTACTATTCTATGCGTAAAAAAGTTTTTCACAACTGCTGTCTCGAACCTTCTACTTGTCAGCTTGCACCCGTTATTTCTAGTTATACTATATTGTGATATTTCGAAAAAGCTATTTTCTATTTACGTTATCGAACCCATTCATAATTTTAAAAACCTGGATTAGATCACCCTAAGCTTCCTAGTCTCGAGTGTTGTCAATTTTAACTCCTTAAGCCTATCCTCGTACAACTTTGACCGAGGCGACGGAATCATCTTAGTTGCTCGTCTTTGAACTCTTTCGATTTTGTCTACATCTTTGCGTATATGCGGATTCCAAAATTGGATTGCGTACTCCAAATGGGGTCTAACTAATGATTTATAAAGAGGAACAATAATATCGCGCGATTTGTCCTTAAGATTCCTAGCTATAAAACCTAGCACTTTGTTCGCTTTATTGACCGCTGCTGTACTTTGTTTCGCCACTTTTAAATCACCAGTGATTATAACTCCTAATCTTTTTCCTGTTCTACGCTTGCCAACTCCTTCCCTGACACTCTATACGCAGAGTTACCATTACGCGAGCCTATATGTAAAATTTTGCACTTATCGACATTAAATCTCATTTGTCATGTGACTGACCAATCGACGATTTTATTTAGATCTTCTTGGATTTTTCCTCTATCTTCGTGTCATCTGCAAACTTTGAAACTGTACTGACTACGCAGACATCTAAATCGTTATATATATATATATATATATATATATATATATATACACACAAACTCAGAATGGTTCCCTGAGAACATTATATGTTAAACACATATATATATATATATATAAATTATTTCACGAAAGTAACACGTGAAAAATATTTATGATGAATAAAACCACGAAGGAAAGGAAACACATAATGGTGCTCAAGCGCTTTCGTCTAATGACATCCTCAGGAACACTGAAGTACATAAAGAGTTACAGCCATATATAGGTTACAGAAAAAAAAATATATATATACAATAAACGGAGAAATAAAATAAAAATAAAAATTAGAGGATTGTAGGAGGGGCATACAAATTTGTAAGGAAAACTATCGATTTTTAGCACAAGATCAAATGAATTATTTCCAACCAATGTTAAAAAAAAAAAAAAAAAATTATACTGGAAATCTGCCCGGGTTTTAGCACTCTGCCCGCATACAAGTTTACCAAAGATTTAGCGTTCTACCCTTCTTATCTAAATCTGTTCTAAAGGAATTCAAAACAACAGGATCGAGTTGAAAAAGACCTTTGCTTATTTGAAGTTATTTGTAAGTTGGATAATGGCAGACTCAAGAATATTTCTATTAACAATATTGCTAGAGTGAAATAAAATGAAGCATTATTCCAATCAATACAGTGGGATAACTCTGACAAATGGACAAAAAGGGCACTGGACGACTGTCCTGTTCTAACGGAATATTGATGCTGTTTTATACGTGTGTGCAAATCCTTTCCCGTCTAACCTATGTAAAAGGAATCACATTGTTTACAACCAATTTTATAGATAATGCCTGAATTATTGGTAAGGCTATTTTTTACTATGATATTTTTCACAATATTGTTATATGAAAATACTACATTAATATCCAAAAGTTTAAGTACATTAGCAATGCCTAAAAAGCCCGGGAAAAATGGAAGTACTAAAATATTTTTTGACAAAGTACGAGTGTTTTATTGACACGATAGAAAGTTCGTTTTGCCTTGTTGAGACAAAATTCCATAAACGCAGATGGATAACACAGATCACTTCCAATACCGTTGATTTTTTCTAATTCGGCATCGATGTATTCCGGACTGGCAATCCTAAGGGCGCGGAGAAACATTGAAGAAGAAATGTCCTTCTTAGTTGGGGTGTCATGTCCCGAGTAAAAGTGTACGTAGGACAAATTGTTTTTTTTTTCCGATAGATATGATATCGGATAGATGTGAATCTCTGATTCACATGTAAAAATTCCATGGATCTTACTGAAAAATTGAATAATGCACGTACTGAAACTAACGATAGATTGATCAGTTTTGACGTTTGTTCATTGTTTACAAAAGTGCCGATTGACGATATGCTTGACTTTCTCTCCCAAGAATTACATAAGTATGACCTGCCACTACCTTCACACATAGTTTTGGAACTTATTAAGCTTTGCATCAAAGACTGTAAATTCACTTTCAATAACGAGTATTATCAACAAGTTTTTGGGATGGCCATGGGCAACCCCTTGTCGCCCCTCCTCTCCAATATTTATATGGAGTTTTTTGAAATTACTTACATTCCGAGAATCCTGGGGGTTGGCATCCCTTGGTTGCGGTACGTCGACGATATTTTGTGTATCTGGCCCATGAATCGTGACCTGGATAATTTCCTCCTTCAGTTAAATGATCACGTCCCCTCCATTAAGTTTACTTTAGAAGTGGAACAAGACAATTCAATCCCGTTTTTGGATGTGCGTGTACATAGGGAAAGCCCAGGTTTTAAGTTTAGTATCTATCGGAAAAAAAAGACAATTTGTCCTACGTACACTTTTACTCGGGACATGACACCCCAACTAAGAAGGACATTTTTTCTTCAATGTTTCTCCACGCCCTTAGGATTGCCAGTCCGGAATACATCGATGCCGAATTAGAAAAAATCAACGGTATTGGAAGTGATCTGTTATCCAACTGCGTTTATGGAATCTTGTCTCAACAAAGCAAAACGAACTTTCTATCGTGTCAATAATAACACTCGTACTTTGTCAAAAAATATTTTAGTACTTCCATTTTTCCCGGGCTTTTTAGGCATTGCTAATGTACTTAAACTTTTGGATATTAATGTAGTATTTTCATATAACAATATTGTGAAAAATATCATAGTAAAAAATAGCCCTACCAATAATTCAGGCATTATCTATAAAATTGGTTATAAACAATGTGATTCCTTTTACATAGGTCAGACGGGAAAGGATTTGCACACACGTATAAAACAGCATCAATATTCCGTTAGAACAGGACAGTCGTCCAGTGCCCTTTTTGTTCATTTGTCAGAGTTATCCCACTGTATTGATTGGAATAATGCTTCATTTTTATTTCACTCTAGCAATATTGTTAATAGAAATATTCTTGAGTCTGCCATTATCCGACTTACAAATAACTTCAACATAAGCAAAGGTCTTTTTCAACTCGATCCTGTTGTTTTGAATTCCTTTAGAACAGATTTAGATAAGAAGGGTAGAACGCTAAATCTTTGGTAAACTTGTATGCGGGCAGAGTGCTAAAACCCGGGCAGATTTCCAGTATATATTTTTATTTTTATTTTTTTAACATTGGTTGGAAATAATTCATTTGATCTTGTGCTAAAAATCGATAGTTTTTCCTTACAAATTTGTATGCCCCTCCCACAATCCTCTAATTTTTATTTTTATTTTTATTTCTCCGTTTATTGTATATATATATATTATATATATATATATATTTTTTTTTTCTGTAACCTATATATAGGCTGTAACTCTTTATGTACTTCAGTGTTCCTGAGGATGTCATTAGACGAAAGCGCTTGAGCACCATTCTGTGTTTCCTTTCCTTCGTGGTTTTATTCATCATATATATATATATATATATATATAAAGAAAAAGCAAGGGGCCCAATAAAGAACCCTGAGGAAAGCCGCTCGGTCCATTAGCAAGACGACTCCGCTCCATGAACGACCACCCTTTGTTTCCTACCTCGCAACCACTCTATCCAATTTATTACTACACTCCTGACTCTATGAGCCTTAGTTTTTTCAATGAGTCTTTTGTGCGGTACCGTATCAAACGCTATTTGAAAATCTAAATACACTAATCAACCGCCCGATGACTCGTAAACTTCAACCACGCTTTGGAAAAATTTTAAAAGATTAGTTAAGCAAGATTTGTTTCGCCTAAAACCGTGCTGCGTATTTCTAATCAAGTTATGCAATTCTAAATGTTCGAATATACGCTCCCCAATTATTGATTCCAGTAGCTTACCTACAACAGACGTTAAGCTGATTGGCCTATAATTTCCCGCCGCACCTTTATCGCCTTTCTTAAAAATAGGTGCTACATTTGCTAACTTCAAATTATGAAGTACACACCCCTCAGAAACAGACGCATTAAAAATCTCTGTTAGCGGCACAACAATGCTTTTAATTCTTTTAGTTGTATGGGATATATGGAATCCGGCCCCGGTGATTTACATATTTTCATTTTACCAATATAGTGCATTACCTCCCTTTCACTAACCACAAGGTCCACAATATTATCTAAAGTATTACCATTATCAAAAGGTATGTCTATGACCGTAGGGATATTCGTTACATCTTCTGTTGTAAAAACTGACGTAAAACATTCGTTTAGCAGGGTAGCCATTTGCTTGTTTACAGAAACTAGCTCTCCGTCACAATTTTTCAACGACCCCAAGACACTCTTTATCGGATTCCTATTGTTGATGTATTGAAAAAATCGCTTGGGGCTTTCTTTGCCGTCACGAGCTATGGAAATTTCAAATCGCGTTTGGACTTTTTTATTACGCTTTTCGCTTCACGCCTTAGAGATATGTAGTTTCACAACCACAAATTGTCCTTATCGCACTTATAGTAGCCTATAAGCCCTATCTCTACTCTTTATAATGCCTCCTACTCTAGAAGCAAACCACAAAGGCTTGTTATTTACTTTCGCACGCTTAATCTTGTACGGTACACATTCCTCATTTATAGTCCTAAATACCGTTTCAAACGATTCCCACATTGTTTTTGCGTTGGAGATCCCCATTACGTTTTCCCAATTGAATGTGTGACAATTCATTTCTAAATTTACAAAAGTCTGCGCGCTGGAAGTTAGGAATTTTAGTCGAGTTAGTTGGTTTCGAGTGACTTACTGAGAGGACAAACTCTACCATATTGTGATCGCTATTGCTTAACGGTTCTACTGTATTATCATACTTGAAGATCAGTGATTAGTGTATCATCCGTAGTTATTACTAAATCTAAAATACTCTCCAACCTCGTAGGTTCCCCAACCTTTTGAATAAGAAAGCTATCTTCGAGAAAATTAACTAAACGATTATCTTCCGCGTCTCCCTACATTGTATCGTAATTCACGTTGGCACAATTAAAGTCACCCATGATTAAGGCCAGCTCACTACCTATTATTCTTTTCAGTTCACGATATAACGCTTTATCCGTATCAGCTGTTTGATTAGGGGGACCTCTATATAACGGCAACAAGAAGTTTGAAATCGTTCAATTTAAGTTCTGCTATAGTCAGATCTATCGGTTCTGGAATTCTGTGCTTTAATTTTATAACGTTCGCAATATTATCCTCGATATAGAACATAACACGTCCTCCTCGCCTACCTATTCTGTTTTTAACAAAAAGTTATCTTTTTGGTTTTGGTATTCCAAATTTGGACCCTTTTTTGTATGTCATGGAAAACGCGCGTTTTGTTTGTTTTTCTTTTTTTAAACTATCGTGTCATAAATGCATTGGTTTTGTTATGAGAGGCAACCGGTCTCATTTCAAAAACAATTCCACTGTGTTTCATTATTTGTCGTTGCATTATACAAATAAATTTTTTACAAAAATAAAATGGTATATTCTCTCTCTCTCTCTCTCTCTCTCTCTCTCTCTCTCTCTCTCTATAATATATATATTATATATATATATATATGCGCCTCGGTGGTGTGTAGTGTTTAGCGTCGCTGACTACAAATCCGTCGGCCCCGAGATCGAGACCCGGTGACGGCAGCCGGCACGCAGCAAAACGCAGTTGTTCATCCTTTCACACAATAAAGAAAGTGGTTGGTAGATAAATGGGTACCCTGGGTGGCCTAGACGCTGGGCTGCTGGTGGGGCGTGGTTCGGATTTCACGTTAAACTAGGTCTAAGGTGGCGTGAAAAGCTTGACCTTCGCCAGAATGAACAATTCGGGCGGAAGCAAACCAAAGGTTGCACTGGTCAACCAAAGGTTACCAAAGGTTATACATACATACATACATACATACACACATACATACACTGTATATTAGGGCCCTGCGAATCACAATTTTTTTTCGAATCGAATCTCGAATCAAATCATCCTAAACAATTCAAATCGAATCGAATCTCGAATCGAATCAACTGTACAGTGTACACATATAGATTAGAGTGTTTCTACACACAATTAGTAATAAGCCTAAAATGAATTAAATCTTGTTGAGAACAAAGGACAAAGTAAATCCTCCTAAAAAAAATTTATTAAGTATTTGATCACGAGGAGAAACAATGGTATTAAAGTATGATAAAAGTGTTATTGCACAAGAGATTGGTCTCAGCATATAGATTGAATTATAATCTAAGTAAAAAGAAAAGTGTTTATTTACGAAAGTGTTCTTCAAAACAACATCACTGATGTTGTTTACCGAACTTAATGAAGATTCGAAAATATCGAATCGGAGGCCAAGCTAACGAATCGAATCGAATCCTCTCTCCCGATTCGAAATCAAATCGAATCTCGAAGCTTCGCAGGGCCCTAATATATATATACACACAGTATATATATATATATATATATATATATATATATACACAAACTCAGAATGGTCCCCTGAGAAACTTATATGTTAAACACAGACCGTGCATGGAACAAGGAACTCTTCTGGGAAAATTAAATCCACTATAGTCCGAATAAGTAATGGTAAATGACAAATACCATAGTTTTTCTTTTTCATGATGCTAGCCCGACGTGGGCAACGGGTCTCTCGCAAGAGGTCCCATAAATATAGCTTCCCTCACCAGCTATCTGCAAAGCAGATAGGATCCAGCTTTGGGACATGGATCTAGGGTTTAAAGCAAGCCTAGTCCAACTACATTCAGAACCTCTATATAAGTAAAAGACTCGTTGCATTCATGTCGGATTGAATAAATCAAAGAAAAAGGGGTAACTATTGTATTTTTAGCCAAAAAAAAACAAAACTTAAACCTCAACCGGGACATTGAGCGTCCACTTTTCAAGGCACGTAACACGTCCGTTTAATATACACAAACTCAGAATGGTCCCCTGAGAAACTTATATGTTAAACACAGACCGTGCATGGAACAAGGAACTCTTCTGGGAAAATTAAATCCACTATAGTCCGAATAAGTAATGGTAAATGACAAATACCATAGTTTTTCTTTTTCATGATGCTAGCCCGACGTGGGCAACGGGTCTCTCGCAAAGAGGTCCCATAAATATAGCTTCCTCACCAGCTATCTGCAAAGCAGATAGGATCCAGCTTTGGGACATGGATCTAGGGTTTAAAGCAAGCCTATTCCCACTTATATAGAGGTTCTGAATGTAGTGGGACTAGGCTTGCTTTAAACCCTAGATCCATGTTCCAAAGCTGGATCCTATCTGCTTTGCAGATAGCTGGTGAGGGAAGCTATATTTATGGGACCTCTTTGCGAGAGACCCGTTGCCCACGTCGGGCTAGCATCATGAAAAAGAAAAACTATGCTATTTGTCATTTACCATTACTTATTCGGACTATAGTAGATTTAATTTTCCCAGAAGAGTTCCTTGTTCCATGCACGGTCTGTTTTAACATATATAATTATATATATATATATATATATATATTATATATATATATATATTATATATATATATATTGTGAGTGGCAGAAAAATCGGCCTACTTGGAATATCGCGAAAAGCAAAAAAAAATCTGCAAGCTTCTGTTTATAAAAGTTTTAAAATTCGAAAATATAGTCTATGAGGTAACCAAATACGAGACAAAACGTCAGCTGCGAACACACTAGCTGTAGCGAATTTTCGACTTCTTTTAAGAATTCGACAGTCTGACATTCAGTTGCTCTTAGACTGCTAGTGCCACTTTTTTCCTCCACTAGTGGGAGTAGGCATTTGCGTTTAGTAACAGATAGACTTTCTAATTCTTTTGGGTTTCAGAATTGGACATTTCATTTACAATGGATTTGAGTGCCGTGAACGTCGCAAGAGAGAGTCGTCGCCCTAATTGAAGATGGTCAGAGCCAGCGTTACGTCGCCGTTGCGCTAGGAATTCCAAGAACAACGATTCGACGTGTCTACCAACGTTAAGTGGAGACAGGAGAGTACACCCGAAGACCAGGATCAGGAAGATCGCGCTGCACATCTGCCCGTGACGATCGTTTCATCGTCTTGAGTGTTTTGCGAGATCGTCGCTTGACTGCTGCAAACGTCCGCAATGAGCTGGAAAGGTCTCGAGACGTCAGTGTATCGGAGCGAACCGTTGGAAGGAGACTTATAGAAAGTGGCTTACATGCTAGACGTCCAGCAATGGGCCCGGAATTGCTCCCACACCACCGCAATGTTCGTCTTGCTTTCGCTTGTGAGCATGTCAGTTGGACTATGGTTCAATGGAGACGAATATTGTTCACGGACGAATCAAGATTTAATCTTCGAATATCCGATGGACGGGAAAGAGTGTGGAGACGAACAGGAGAAAGTCCGTGAACAATACTCGTCCCCATTGGACCATAGTCCAATTGACATGTTCACGAGCGAAAGCAAGACGAGCATTGCGGTGGTGTGGGAGCAATTTCGGACCGATTGCTGGACGTCTAGCATGTAAGCCACTTTCCATAAGTCTCATTCTAACGGTTCGCTCCGATACACTGACGTCTCGAGACTTTTCCAGCTCACTGCGGACGTTTGTGTCATGTGTCAGTCAAACGACGATCTCGCAAAACACTCAAGACGACGAAACGATCGTCACGGGCAGATGTGCAGCGCGATCTTCCAGATCCTGGTCTTCGGGTGTACTCTCCTGTCTCCACATAACGTTGGTAGCAATGTTGGGCACTAAAGCGTTAATCCGATAACAGTTAATTAACGAAGTTAACTTTTTTTAACGGACTATTAACGGAAGTTAATTTCCATTTATCGTTATCGGACCAGTTAACTTCCGATAACTCGATATTTAGTCTGTTAAAGTCCGTTAACACGTTAACTGCGAGGAGTCATTCACGGAAGATCACCGCTCCGCGAATGAATACAAACCGCCATAACTTCAGTCTGCCAATTCCGTCCTCTGCGGCAGTGGAACGGCTCTTCTCTCTCGGCAAGGACATCCTGAGGCCCAAGAGGTCAAGACTGGCAGTTGGGCCTAACTTTGAGAAGTTGGTCTTTCTGAAGGGCAACCAGCACATTGTGTCATAGTCTTTAATAAATGTGCCTAAAATTTAATTTTACCTTTAAGTTCCCGCCACAATAATTCTCTGGTAAATTAAAATTTAGTTAATGGTTAGAGGTTACAAGGGTTTCAAAACATGTAATCAGTACATTTTTTATTAAAAATTAAAAAAAAAGTTATTAAGCAAAAAAGTTGCAAAACTTGATAAAAATACAGTTAAATACTTATTTATTGTTGGATTTTGCATAAATAAACATTTTCTATGGGTTTTAAAGCTTTTTTCCTTGATTTTTTTAAATGTTAGTAAAGAAATAGTTATCGTTAACGGATTATCGTTAACTTCCGTTAACTTTGTAGTAAAATTATCGGATTATCGTTATCGGAGTTAAAAATTGGGGTTAACGGATTATCGTTATCGAAGTTAACTTTTTGGTTAACGGTGCCCACCACTGGTTGGTAGACACTAGACACGTCGAACCGTTGTTCTTGGAATTCCTAGCGCATCGGCGACGTAATGCTGGCTCCGACCATCTTCAATTAGGGCGACGACTCTCGCAACGTTCACGGCACTCAAATCCATCGTAAATATCCAATTTTGAAACCCAAAAGAATTAGAAATCTATCTGTTACTAAACGCAAATGCCTACTCCCACTAGTGGAAGAAAAAAGTGGCACTAGCAGACTAAGAGCAACTGAATGTCAGACTGTCGAATTCTTAAAAGGAGTCGAAAATTCGTTACAGCTAGTGTGTTCGCAGCCAGTGTTGCCAGATGGAATTTTTAAAAATCTGATAAATCTGATTAAAAAATCTGTAGAAATCTGTAGATTTATAATATTTATCTAAATAATAATTTTGACATATTTTTATTTAATTTACTGTCTTAAGGTATTATCAATGATAAAATCTTGTATAATATTTTCTTTATTTTTATAAACTTATATAATATGGCACTTTAACATAAAAAAAAGTAAAGTAAATGAAAGTAAACAAATTGAATTCCGTTACTTTGTGACAAAGGAAATACCTTTTGGTTATTGCTGTAATAACTATAAGAACACCGGAATACTTCTTTAATTCATACACATAAATGAAACCAAAAAAAATCCTTTTTAGATTTAAACAGATAAATATCATTTTTTTCAACAAAAACAAAAACATTCCATGCTACCATGACGTAGAGGGAATATCAACCAATCAGCGCCGATTAAATGATTTAATCGGCATGTATATCGTAGTTAGAAGCGAGTCGACTCGACTTCTGAAACTGAATACCGAGAACATTTGTGTCCTATTGATTGAGACTGTAGGCCTAATATTTCCTTGTTGTAAATTTTGGAAGTAAATAATAATGATTGCTTGCTGGATTAAAAATCTGTAGATTATGCATAAATTATTGAAAAAATCTGAAAATCTGAATTGCTTCATAAAATCTGTAGATCTACAGATATATCTGTAGATCTGGCAACACTGTTCGCAGCTGACGTTGTTTTGTCTTTTGTCTCGTTATTTGGTTGCCTCACAGACTATATTTTCAAATTTTAAAACTTTTATAAACAGAAGCTTGCCCACTTTTTTGTTTTTCGCTCTATTCCAAATGGGCCGATTTTTCTGCCGCTCAGTATATATATATATATATATATATATATATATATATATATATATATATATATATATATATATATATATATATATATGATATATATATAATCTGCAGATTATATACACGTCAACAATGACGTAAAAAGAAAACGGGGGAGAGGTGACTCTGCTCTGGAGGAATGAAGTTAAGAGTCACTGAGCGACCAAGCGTCTGCTCGCTGACTCAGATTTCCCTGCAGGCTGAAAATGTCGAAAGCTCAACACTGTATATATTATCTACACTGTGCGTGTGTGTGTGTGTGTGAAACTAGAGTACAGTATTTACTCTGCTGTAGTTATTTTTTCATGTTTGTAGGAATGTTTATTGTTTTGTTTTGGGAGTTGAGGGTGCCGTGAAAACGCTCCCAACAGCGATGTTCCCAATTGCAAAAAGGCTGTGCACGCATTAGTCCAATATTCAGGGGTTTCACCGTATATCCTTATGGAATAGTAAGGGAATGTTCACTCCTTTTCTTATCATCAACAGCGGGAGTGGCCAAGTTTTGCTTACATGGCCATTTTTTTCCATCCCTAGCGGTCCGAAGTAAGGTTTCTCGTTTTCAGGGGTTTTCACTATCCCGGTTTTCCGGGACAAAATTGGCCATCGTCCCGGGATCCCGGGATTTCCCAGTTTATAAAAAAAATAGTGATAAAGTCTTAAAATGTTTAAGCATTAGATAAATCTAAATTAGTTACTTAATATTAAATATAAATATAAAAAGATTTTAACGCAATAATGATAAATATAATAAAGGATAGAGCCTAGGCCGAGTTTCAAACACTGCAGAAACATAAATATGGTATATAGCCTAGGCGGCTGTGCCTACAATGCTAATTTGCAGCTTTGCACTTCAACAAAATAAATAAATAAATAAATAAATAACCTACAAACATACATAAACAGTATACAAGACTGGCTCACACACGATAGACTCAAAGTAGCGTCCCACAAAATCAACCATCACTTTGCTTACAAGCAATACAAAAGAACACCAGATAACTCTACAGCTTACACTAATAAACACCAACATTCCACACACTCACAGGACCAAAATACTTGGGGTCACATACAACACATCATTATCTTTTGCAAACCACAATCGGGACATTAAAAACAAATGTACGTCAAGACTTAACACGCTTAGGGTACTAACAGGCACAAACTTTGGACACCAGCAGGAAACAACATCACTCATATACAAACAATATATTCGCTCAGTTATGAACTATGCTAGCCCATGCTGGGCAAAAATACTGAAAGTTAGGGAACATTTAGATATGAGGGGAACACAATTCATGGCAGCAGCGACAACTAACCCACAACACCCTTGCAACTACATGTACAATCATGCACCGACACCTTGCACCATTAAGGTAACACCAGAGAGACATTATAGCCAAATAATCCATTCCATACTACGCCCCACAGACATCACACAGTACAGAAAACACATACACACACACACCTAACCCACAAAGCACTAACACGACTCGGCCCGAATGCGGTCCTAGGTGCGAAGCCGCCACCCATTAACAGGTCAGAGACCAGTCTGAGCAGATCGGATCGAGTTAACTTAGTACGATTCCGATGTGGACATCACCCCAACTTACGGACATATAAACACAGACTAGACAACTCCACAGACGACACCTGCCACCTGTGCCAGGACACACCACAAACAATTGAACACATTATGACAGACTGTACTGCTCTAGCACAACAACGAACACAACACAGCATCACTAGTGCGCTGAACCTCTGGTCTATTCCGGAGAGGGCGATTTGGTTACCTGCGTGCCGCCGGCTTGCTCGATCAGGGTGGTCTGATAAGCTAAACAACAACAACAACAAAAATAAGTTAATTATAATGTAATTTATATGAACACAGCACCTTTTATATACTTTTAACTAATTTTTAGTAAAAAAAATATCAACAGCAAAAGGTGTGCCACTCAATTTAAAATAATAACCGAAATTAAAATCCACTAAGACACAAAATGTTCCATTCAGGAAAATTAAATGATGATTGACTTTCAGTCCGAGTCAATCATCAAAAATACCAATCATATTACACATGCACAACATCATACAGGGCATATTATAGGCACTATTCGAGTTGTAGAACACAACGTGATTCGTGTTATGATAAATTTGTCATCATAGTCTTTGCTTGTATTTTTTAGATACAATAGTAAATTAACGTAAGACTATTTGAAATAACGTTTTTAGAATACTTTATAGAACCCCGGAAATCCAGGGATTTGCCGCGCTTGTCCCGGGATTTAAGGTTATCATTTTCCCCCCAGGATCCGGGTTGAGAAACCCTAATCCGAAGTACCGGACTTCTATAGCGAAATATGGCTAAAAAAATTACATTCAAAATAGTAATCACTCAGAAAATGTATAGCTGTCAAGAATGGAACGAGTGATTACATTACGATATAGGTGTGCCAATAATTCTAAAACATTTCACTAATGATGAAAGTGCCACTGAAGAAGTTAGTGAATTTTTGGGGAAGGTATGACATTACCCTGTTTTGCGTTTGATTTAAAAAGAAAAAACCCGCGTAAAACGCGAGTAAAATCTAATGTTTGCTTTATTTGTTTTTACTTTAAGATTTTAGTAATATTTCAACGATTTATATTTGTATACGTTATTTATTTGTAGGGAATTTTTTTGACAAATATTTCCAGGCCGGGTAGGGAGCCTCGCCGGGGCCAACCACTCGTCCATCCCCTACATCTACAGAATCGGTCTCCCGAAATCGTGTTCTACTATCGAGAAACTGAGATTTTGATTCGATGCTTCCACAAACTGTAAAGTTTTACTAGCAAACTTTGCTTGACATTGTTTGAAGGTTGTGTGCCAAAATACGCTTCAACTACACGCGTTCTTGTTTCTTAAACGACATTATTAAAACTGAAAGTCAGTTACTTGTCGTAGCTTTGTCTAAGCTATTTTTAAGCTTAGTCTAGTCCTAGTTAACATAGCTTTATACATGAGGATAGCCAGCGACCTAGCTTATTCTAAAGCTTATATTTAGAATTCTTAGGAGGTTACACCGTATATTTGATCAAGAATTTATCAGCTTCTTGTTTTGGGACACTATATAAAAATATAAAATAATAAATAATAAATACATAAATAATAAAATAATAATTCCTAATAATGCAAAGTAATATATATATATATATATATATATATAATATATATATATATATATATAAATGCTACTATCAACATCTCCCGACGGATTCAACGAACAAAAGAAAAAGTTTAAATGACAATAGGAATAAAAATAACAATAGGAACAACAATAGGAACACAATAAGCGAACAAGAAAATGTTTTCAACATCTCAGACACCTTACGAATGCTAAATGTCATCCACATGCAGTTGACACAGCTGGAAACCCCCGAGCCAAATCGCTACCGGGCAAGAAGCTACCAATACAAGTAGGAGGAAACGGATCTCTTTCGGAGGATCATAGAGCAACGAATCAAGCGATATCGAAGGAAAACGAACTTGAAATGCACAAGGGGCAACGAAAAACAGAGAACATAAAAATTGTCCTGGCTAATATTCAAGGAATAAGACCAAACCAATCACTCAATAAGGTTTCGTACCTGAAAGGATTTATGGACGAAACAAGGGCGGACATCGCATGCCTCACATAAACTCATCTTAAAGATTGCCAAGGAATTGTGAAAACTGCGAACATTGTATTGATAAGAAAGAGATAAATATAGAGGGCTTCAACTTACTAAGAGCGGATAGAACGACGAGACGGAAAGGTGGCTGTGCTATATATGTACAGGAAGGTCATATGACAGAGACGATAATAAGTAAATCAAACAGCTATGTGGAACTCCTAGCAGTGAAAATAGAAAAACTAAACTTGATAGTAATAGTCATCTATAGACCTCCAAGCACCCCAACCGAAAAATTCTCGGAGGCCATTGATGACATTAGAAAGCTAATAAAGGCCATAAACCCTCCATCCCCCAATATAATGATCTGCGGAGACTTTAACTTCCCATTTATAAAATACAAAAAGGTGAATAGGAATATATATATTCACCAGGACAAGGGGGGCACAAGAGGAGATCAGGAACAAGCAAAAATGTTGATGGCTCTCACAAACGAGTTTATGCTGACACAGGAGATAACAGAAAATACCAGAAAAAATAACTGCCTGGATCTGGTATTCACGAATAACACGAACTTGATTGCTGATATAAAAATAACCCCAACCATTATCTCAGACCACAACTTAATCGAGATATCAACAAATATGATGGCAGCATTAGAAGACAATACACATATTGTGGAAAGAAGTAAATTCGGGGCCTTTAACTTAAACTCGAAGACTATAAATTGGGAAGCAATCAGATCGCACATGGCCCAAATAGAATGGAGAACAATTTTCGAGAATAAAACAACTGAAGAAATGTTAACAACTTTGGAGTAAAAAACGCTGAGAATTTTAGAAAAATATGCTCCGAAATCACAGCCAAAAGGAAAGAGGAGCTGGCTAGAAAGGCAAAAGAGAAGACTATTCCGCAAAAGAAAGAGAGTGGAGGCGAAGTTAGGAAACTGCGGAGATAATGGCAGGAAAATAATAAAAGAAAAACTGGAGGGTATCGATAGGGAAATACAAGCCCTGATTAAGGACCATACAGAGAGGGAAGAGGAAAAGGCGGTAGAAGCAATAAAGGAAAATCCAAAATACTTCTATAGCTATGCAAAAAGGAAAACAAAAACGCGCGCCGCTATTGGGCCCTTAAGGACGGGAAATAATGAACTAACCGACGATCCAAAAGAAATATCTGATACATTGAGAGCTCAATATGAATCAGTTTTCAGTACCCCAAAAAGTGACAAAGCGATACCTGACATAAATGCATTCTTTGAAGAGGAATTGCAAGGAGAGTATATAACAGACTTTGAGTTTACACCAGAAGATGTAGCGAGAGCTATAGAACAAATGAAACTACATTCAGCTGCAGGTCCGGACAATTGGAACGCATTATTGATTAAAAACTGTAAAAATGAAATAGCTACACCTTTATACTGGATATGGAGAAGATCCCTAGACACTGGGGAAATACCGAGCATCTTGAAAAGAGTAAACATTGTCCCTATATATAAAGGAGGGACAGATCTCAAGCAAAGAACTATAGACCAGTGTCATTGACGTCCCACCTCACCAAAGTATTTGAAAGAATAGTTAGAGAGAAAATTTATGATTTCCTGGAGACACGGGAAAGATTCAACGAAAATCAGCATGGATTCCGATCAGGTAGATCATGCCTATCACAACTAATAGAGCACTACAACAATATCCTAGATGCATTGGAAGGCAATGACAACTACGATGTTATATACACAGATTTTGCTAAAGCTTTCGATAAATGTGACCATGGTATAATAGCACATAAAATTAAAGACATGGGATAACAGGCAAAGTGGGAAAATGGATCTACAACTTCCTTAGTGATCGTCTGCAGGTCGTCAAAATTCAAGGTATATCATCATCAGAATCGGAAGTACGCAGCTCAGTACCACAAGGGACAGTACTGGCCCCACTCCTGTTCATTATCATGCTAACAGACATAGACAGCGGAGTAAACAGCAATAGTATAGTAACATCCTTTGCAGACGATACAAAGATCAGCAGAAAAATCAGCGATGTACATGACGTGGAGGCCTTGCAGAGGGACACGAACAAAATATACAAATGGTCAGAAGACAACAACATGTCATTCAACGCCGAGAAATTTCAGCTCTTGAGATATGGTAGAAAAGAAGAACTTAAACAGACTGCATATTATGCTCCAGATAGACAGGAAATTCAGAGAAGCATGAAAGCGATTGATCTCGGGATAATAATGACAGATGATGCGAAATTCGAAACACAAAATCAGATAGCGATAAATAAAGCAAAAAGAGTCGCCGGACAGGTTCTAAGAACGTTCAAGAGAAGGGACAGGACAGTAATGATTCCCCTGCTAAAAACACTGATTATACCAAAACTTGAATACTGCTCAGTTTTGACGTCCCCATATAAAAAGGAAGAAACTAATAAACTAGAAGAAACGCAAAGGCATTTCACAGCCAAGATTGATGGCTGCAAAGAACTCAACTACTGGGAAAGACTACGTAAACTAAATCTGTACTCACTGGAAAGAAGAAGAGAGAGGTACATCATAATCTACATATGGAAAATGATCGAAAAACTGGTACCAAACCTAAAACTAAACCCAATTACCATTCAAACAACACTGGAAAATAGGAAAGGCAGAATGTGTAGTGTTCCCAAATTAAAAGCACGACAAAGGACCTCCTCAACCCTGAAGGAAAATAGCTTGGTTGTCAGGGGGCCAAGACTTTTCAACCAGCTTCCTAAGGACCTCAGAAACGTAACGGGGGTCAAAGTTGAAGTCTTCAAGAAAAGACTGGATGCCTGGCTCAGGACAGTACCAGATGAGCCGGGCGTGCCTGGCTATGTACGGTGGAGAGCGCAAGAAAGCAACTCGCTCCTCCACCAAGCCAGACCTAGAGGCGGGGCCACCAGCTTGACCTCCGTGTGAGGGGAGACCAACACACGAAACAACATAAGGTTCATAAGGTAAAGTAATACACACAGACCGTGCATGGAACAAGGAACTCTTCAAGGAAAATTAAATCCACTATAGTCTGAATAAGTAATGGTAAATGACAAACACTATAGTTTTTTCTTTTTCATGATGTTAGCCCGACGTGGGCAACGGGTCACTCGCAAAGAGGTCCCAAAAATATAGCTTCCCTCACCAGTTATCTGCAAAACAGATAGGATCCAGCTTTGGGACAGGATCTAGGGTTTAAAGCAGCCTAGCCCCGCTACATTTAGAACCTCAATATAAGCAAAAGACTCGCTGCCTTCACGTCAGATTGAATACATCAAAGAAAAAGGGGTAACTATTATATTTTTAGCCAAAAACCAAAACTTAAACCTCAACTGGCAGAATTGAGCGTCCACTTTTCAAGGTACATAACATGTCCGTTTCATGATGGGAATGAACTCAGAATGGTTCCCTGAGGTTTTTTATGATACACACAGACCGTGCCTTGAAAAGTGGACGCTCAATTTCTGCAGTTGAGGTTTAAGTTTTGGTTTTTTGGCTAAAAATATAATAGTTACCCCTTTTTCTTTGATGTATTCAATCTGACGTGAAGGCAGCGAGTCTTTTGCTTATATTGAGGTTCTAAATGTAGCGGGGCTAGGCTGCTTTAAACCCTAGATCCTGTCCCAAAGCTGATCTATCTGTTTTGCAGATAGTTGGTGAAGGAAGCTATATTTTTGGGACCTCTTTGCGAGTGACCCGTTGCCACGTCGGGCTAACATCATGAAAAGAAAAAAATAGTGTTTGTCATTTACCATTACTTATTTGGACTATAGTGGATTTAATTTTCCTTGAAGAGTTCCTTGTTCCATGCACGGTCTGTGGTATCATAAAAAACCTCAGGGAACCATTCTGAATATTCATATATATATATATATATATATATATCCTTCGTAAAACAGAGGTCATGTGACGGAATGAACCTACAGCTTTACGTGGAATTCGAACCATCTAAGGGTCGCTACATCATCTAAACGCAGAGGACGGCTAGCCAAGCATCCATCCGACCTCTTCCCATTCAGTGTAGGCCTATTTCCCATTTTATTCTTCGACCAAGAATAAGAAGTCCTTGAGTGAGAAGTTCAAAAGGGGGGAAGGGGGCAATTCTGAAATCGATCCATTCCTGTCCCCAATTCTCATGGCACGATTTCCACTTAAAGTTAGATTTTTTCATATAAAATACCCCTCGGGCATGCATTTGCTTCACGACCCTCTTCTACCCTTTCTCAAATCAGGAAACTTTTTTTTGCCCAACCCTGGAATACCCACTTCCAGCCTATTTCCACTCGCGGACCACGAATGAAAATAGGAATGACTGAGGGGAAAGTATGCCACCTATCCAGTTACTGAGCAGATCCGACGTCTCTTAACTTCACCGATTACACGTGAAACGGTGCTGCAATAAAGCCACTACTTAGCTTCTCCATGCGGGCATGGGTATAAATATAATAATTACAAGATATTACCCACATGTTTGGTCCTCGAGTTAGAATTTATGTATATTTTATGTATATATATATTTTTTTTACATCGAATATCAACAACTTCAAAAGAGGGTCGGGAAATTGAGATGGGAAATTAGGGGAATAAATTTTTATAAAAAAAAAATGAAGTCTTTCGATTATTCCATAGTTTAGTTCATCAAAGTTGGATCAATTTTATGTTTAAATACCCGAATAAAATGTCATACGTACCCAACGTGTGTGTATTTATATATATATATATATATATATATATATATATATATATATGTGTGTGTGTGTGTGTGTGTGTGTGTTTTGTTAAAAGGTGTTTAGTAAATCATTTAAAAGTGAAAATATGAATGAATTGACATTTTGAAATAAATAATAAATGATATATATTTCAAAAGCACCAATTAATGAGGACATTGAAAGAGATTAAACCATAAAAGGTGTTGATGATATAAGACTTTATAGATGTTAGGCTATAATAAAAGCGACTCGTTAGCAACTATTCAAAATTTTCCATGGTTACACACACAATTAAGACCATTTGTCGATTATATGTCGCATCAAAACGTGTAAATTGGTAAAAATTCGATTTAGTGACAGATTGCCTGAACGCAGTATAGGGCAATCATAGATATATGATACAATGTAAATAGACTGTTATGAATGCGCCAATTGGAGAGGTTCTCACGATGCGTATTAGCCAATAGGAAGGGAGGATTTTCGGAGTCTCTATAAGCCCCGCCTACTTTCTTACTCGAAACGAAGTTGTTAGGGAAAGTAATCATATTATTTAATGTTTTTTATGTATTTATGTTTGAAAGTACCTTCTTTTAGATTTATTTGTATTCTCTTATTATTCTTTTTAGAAGAGAGAAAGAGAATATTTTTGGTAACTATCGTAAAAAAGTAAGCTAAGTAGTTTATTTTGAGAAGGCACGATAGACGAAATAAAAATAAAACTGTACGATACATTCTGACTCTGGAACTGAGCGGAAGCCACAAAACTGGGGAGGATCTTGCCTAATGGCATCATTTTCTTCACCAATTTGCCAACAATTTGAATAGAAATTAAGTGTTTACACACTGACATCAAAATCTTTTGGTCTTTTACGTCATCACTTTGGCTCCACCAATAAGAAACAAGTTTAGCCTTAGGCCAACCAATGGAAAGGCTTGAACGCTAACAGAAAGATTTGAGCTAATGTACATTGAAATGTGGATGTTATGGTTGATATTTCATCCATAGATTGATATTAGTGTTTGAAAATAGAGTGATTGCTCCTAAGACACAGATATAACGAATTGGAAAGAGCCAACAACAACACGGAACTGTTCTTCGCTCGTATTCGACATGACTTGAAAGTTTGTTTTCACATTATAACTGAGTAAATATTCAATAATTAATATAGGAAACAAATGAAAGTGATAAAAATTTGAAAGTTTAATTTTCTCATACTGTAATAAAGTCTTGGATTGTGCACTTAATAATACGACTAATAATTAATTGTCATATTAGTTAATATGTATATATAGGCATAATAGTGAACTACTTAAATGTAAGGAAGTTAAGAGTAATTTTAAAATTAAGTCGACATAATTTTTTAAAATTACTCGACGGAGTAACAGCGAGTCACTTATTGAAACTTTAGTTCTAAAACCCGTAGACTTGAATTACAATGAATAACGGTGCGAATTCTTCAAGAGGTTTCTTTATTCGAGACCTCCTCAGGGATGTCATTGGAAGTCGACCTCAAGGCCTAGTGTCGTCAACAACTAGGGAACCACCTGATGCATCCGAAGATGAAGATAAAACTCCGACGAAACGTGATTCTCGAAACACGGCGACGACGAATAACGCTTCTCCGAATAAAGTTTTGACTTCCAAATCATCATCATCATTATCATCATCCTCGAAAGAAGCAGACCCAAAGAGTCCGACAGGACCCAGTCTTAGTCCCGGAACTAGTCCAGAAACTAGTCCTCGAGCTAATGCCGAAGGAGAAAAGTGTTCTAAACCAACAACACCTTCAGAAGAAAAGGAAGGAGGACCTAC
This sequence comes from Bathynomus jamesi, assembly GCA_023014485.1. Lineage (NCBI taxonomy): Eukaryota > Metazoa > Arthropoda > Malacostraca > Isopoda > Cirolanidae > Bathynomus > Bathynomus jamesi. The sequence goes on from JAJOZX010006564.1 coordinate 95,257, forward strand.
TATCGCCGTAAAAACCTCTGATGGCCTAGTTTTAACCGATCATTTGAGGGAAAAGCTACTTAGAGAAGATCAAACGGGAAATCAGAGCTTCCTCTTTTTATCAGGTAAAAGGAATCAGAGAACCAAACAAAGGTTGTTTACAAAACGTTTTAACACAGTTGATAGATGAACGTTTAAGAACGTTGATACGCGCGTTTTATACGCGTTCATAAACTTTTGCGATAAACGTAATTTTCTTTGCTGGGATGTGAATAACGGGGTATTATTTCGTTTCTAAATATTTTTCTTATTCTTTAATACAGAATTACTTGTTATTGGACTACTTCTATTAAAAACTCCCTTATATATATATATATATATATATATATATATATATATATCATGTGTGAGAATAATGAAAGAGGAATTATTCTCTCTTTGGTGATTTTCTATATTATAAATTATCTTATAATAATTGCACAGTTTCATATCCTCAAACAATTAGAGTATTGAGTGCCATGGAATGACATTATGAGTATAAACCCTCTTTATACTCATATTCTGGCACTAATAGCCCCCTCACACGGCCGAATTTATACCCGGTAAGTCAGTTATATATTGGGTATATACGTCTATGTCTAGACGAGTGGGTATAGCTCGAATTTACTATATAGGATTAATATACAATCCAAATGGAAAAACTTTCGTGAGTGCCAATTTATAATTAAGGGGGAGGGGGTGCCATTATATATCCTGGACGCGTGTTGAACTACAGTACTTTAACTTGTAATACGTATAATTCATCACCGCAATCGCAAATAAATAAAATAAATTACTTATTAACTATAAATTAATTATTTTCTTTATCATCCAATATTACTCACAATTATAATTTTACTCTCCGCTAATATTATATATATATATATATATAGGGTGTCCCATAAGTTCGGTCTCATAGGAAAATTTATATTAAATTAAATGTACGAAATTAATGCATTAAAGCTAAAGCAAATGTTGAAATTGATGTCTTGTTTTGGAACCTTTTTTTTTTGGTTGCAAGTAGAATAACTCGCAATGGCTATTATAGAAGGGAGTTACACTCCTGATGAAAAGGTATCCAACTGCCTTCCATATTAGCCATTTCGTGTTATTCTATCATAACTGCAACAAAATAAAAATTCCGAAAACAAGACATCAAATTTGAACATTTGTTTTCATTCCAATGTACTACTTTTGTAAATTTAATTTAAAATACATTTTCTTATGGGACACCCTGTATATATAAATAAATTATTATATATATATATATATATATATATATATATATATATATATATTATTTAATCATTATCTTTGTTTTGAAATTAATGATTTACATATTTAGAATAGACAGAATTAGAGTAGGCCTATAAAAGTCTGATGAACTTTCTTATTGGCGAAAATTATTAATAATTTTCGTTTCACCAAAACGAAAATAATATCTTGTTTTCGAAAACGAGTTTCAATTCACGGATATTATCAACTGCAGTTTTAATAAATTTTATATTTTTTAAAATTTGTTTTAATGCAAATGGATTAAGAATTGTTTGAAAAAATTTAAACATATATATATATATTATATATATATACTTGAATAAACATTTCGGGCAATAATGTTCCCTATTGTCAGCCTCCATAAGAATTTCAGTAAATAAAATTAAAACACTTACAAGAATAGCGATATTTTATCCATGAAAATTTGAAAATTAAAGTTTAGAAATCTAAAAAAAAAAAGAAGCAAAAGTTAAAAGCTTAAAAAACTTAAAAACAAAAGTTAAAAAATTAAAAAGGAAAAAATTAACTTATAACGAAGGACTGTTGCTATACAGTCCAAAATATTTCTTTCTCCAAAACCACAAGAAATTGTTTTTAATTTTTATATATTTTAATAATAAATTAGTAAATATTAACTAAATACTAACTGAAAATATTAATTTTTATTAAATTTAATATCTTATAATTTTTTTAAAATTTTAATTATTTTAATTTTAATTATTTAAACTATTTTTTTTTTTTTAACTTTAAAAACATTGATTATATTTTAAGTGAAAAGAGATACGCAGATAAACAAATGCTTTGTTTGAACAACCAAATAATGTGTGGTTAACTCATTTCTTTGACGACCACTTCACCCGAATGGTTGTGCGGCGTTTATTCAACCATACAGAAAAAAAGACTTCCCTCGTTCAAATATTACCCTTCATTGTCTCAAATCAGTCAAAAAAAGAATTTTTTGACGATATTTCTTCTTTCTAAAGAAGTTACGTATTATTAAAAGAAGTTATTGTATCATCTAGTAAAAAGTTTTGATGCCCAAAAGAAGGAAAGACTTCTTCTTGAATGCGGCTTCAAAAAGAAGTTGCGTACAGTATTATTAAAAGAAGTTATTGTATCATCTGGTAAAAAGTTTTGATGTCCAAAAGAAGGAAAGACTTCTTCTTGAATGCGGCTTCAAAAAGAAGTTATACGTTCTGGATTTAGAAGGTTTTAGTTTGAGTTCATACTCTTATTTTACAAAACATGTATGGTTTTTTTTGTGGTAGCAAACTCGTTGGATTAATTGTATTGATTGTCAAATAGTAGTGTTTGGTCGCTCTATATCCGAGTCTTTTTGATCTGTGTGGTTGTTGCGATGAAGTAGTTCATACTGATAGGATTTCTTAATGATTTCATACGGATACGATTTCTCAAGTTTGACAGAAAAAGTGACAGGTTTAGACAGTATAATTTAGCGTCAGTACATGGTATTTTTCAGAGGATAAAACAGATAATTCGGTTATTATCATTTTTACCAACTCTAAAAACATTTTTTTTTTAATAATAAGTTTTTTAAACACTTTAAATACAGTTATTATTTGTCTTTATTGCAAACAAAATTATGTTTGCAAAGTTTCCATATATATATGAAAATGAAAATGAAAAGGTTTATTGGCAGACTATAGTCCACGCATATATATATATATATATATATATATATATATATATATATATATATATATATAATATATATGGGAATGAACTCAAGGAATGAACAAGGAACTCTTCTGGGATAATTAAATCCACTATAGTCCGAATAAGTAATGGTAAATGACAAATACCATAGTTTTTCTTTTTCATGATGCTAGCCCGACGTGGGCAACGGGTCTCTCGCAAAGAGGTCCCATAAATATAGCTTCCCTCACCAGCTATATATAACATTAACTTACCGTTTTATAGAAAATTCAAAATTTTCATCAAGTTCTCATCTGCTTCAATATGTCGACTTCGTTCCTTGCTCTTAGTGTCAACTGCTGAGTGGCGCTTTCGGAGTAACCATGACTCCACTTAAAAATTAAAAAAAAAAAATTATAGATAATCTACGAATTAATTATTTAAAAAAGGTGCCGGTACGCCGTACCTGTGCGTACCGTCACAAAAAAGCCCTCTCTCTCTCTCTCTCTCTCCTCTCTCTCTCTCTCTCTCTCTCTCTCTCTCTCTATATATATATATATATATATATATATATATATATATATATATATATATATGTTAAACACAGAAAATGGTAAATTTCTCAGGGGACCATTCTGAGTTTGTGTATATATATATATATATATATATATTATATATATATATATATACTGTGTGTGTGTGTGTGTGTGTATATATATTATAGAGAGAGATGCAAAAAAATTTTCGGATAAAAATTTCCAACAAATATTTCACTATTATTTTCGACAGAATCAATAAAAAAAATATTACTTACTAATTATTAATTTTTGGGCCTTTGGGAAAACTTACATTAATATCCGAAATTTCAATTTAAAAACACGAAGATTTTACAGATAAAACTTCGGAATTTATTTCCAAGAATTAAAAAAAAAAATGATTTTAATACATTAATATACTCTAACCAGCGTTCGGTATGACCTGAAAATTTTGTTTGGGGGGTCCTATTACGCGTGTCAAAATAGGTTAAGAAAAAGTTCCTCTTAGAATTAATTTCCAAATTGGGGACGACCGCATAGACACTAACCGGGAACTTACTTTTCACCCCTTTTCCAAAAATGAAACTTTTAAGGTTAGTGGTAGGAACCGTTCATTACTTCTAACATTAAAATTACGAAATGACCATTTATAAGCTACCACTCGAAGGCTTAACTAATTTTTCTATTAACAATTTGGTTTTAAACGTTCCTGAAATATGACTCCAAAACGTTTTAGTTTCTCCGCTCACTTCATTACGCTTTTTCACGTATGAATATGACGCGCGGAAACTGATCATTCTTTTCTTTAAAAGACGTTCCAAGTTAAAATGAAATGCCAAATGCGTAATTAAAAAGGTCTTTTTCAATTAAATTTTATTGGCCAATTTTTTCATTTTGAGTTATTTTAGTTTAAAAAAAAATGGAAATTGATGTAATCTAGACTATTTTTTAGTCTATTTTTTAGTTTCGTTGAAATTAGCTTTTTTTTTTAATCTTGAAAACTAAAAAAAAAGAAGAGGGCGTAAATGCGTATAGCGTATTTGGAGTTTTAAAGGACTTTTTTTTTTTTTTAACAAATTTTGAGCATCAATGTATGGATACGGACAAAACCTTTCACTCAAACACCCCAAAAAAAACCTGTATTTAATTAAAAAAAAAAATTGTTTCGATAATAATAAACTAACAAAATACTGACATTTGTGAAAAGCATAAAAAATTACTAATTGGTATAATATTCTGTTTTTCGTTGAATATTTCATTCTTGTCGATGACAGTCCGGAATTTAAAAAAAAAAAAAATCCACTCATTAATTATAATTGTTACATTTTTACATTCTTTAGAAATCTTACGTTTATAAATGAACATCGTTCCGAATCCGTGAATAAAATAAAAAATCTAAAATAAAATTTTTTTCGAACCTCTAAAAATGTCATTTAAAACTAGAAAATTAAACAGTTCAAAATACGAGCTTTAACTTGGTGCTTCCAATTAAATTTTACAAATCAAAAATTTTACTCAATCTATGCACGATTTTTTACCTCTTTTTTTGGGCGGGTGGGGTTCCTGGTTAACTCTATGAACTTAAGGGAATTGTAAGGCTGACCGCTGCAGTGTGCGGGGGCTCCCATTCTGTTAATGTAAAATTACACGCGATTTGAGTCGTCACGACCCAAGTCGTGAGACGATCGTGTGTGCGGCCGGCCTAAGAGTTTACCAGAGAACTAGTCAGGCATTTTATATCAATCTGTTTGGGGGAAACGTCTCTCTCTCTCTCTCTCTCTCCTCTCTCTCTCTCTCTCTCATATATATATATATGATATATATAAAGTTCAATATTTAGCGAAACCGCTTCACAAAATGGGAAGAAAAATATCCAAAACGTTTTTACAAACTAATTTTATGTATTTTCAAAACCAAAATAAAAAAAAAAAAAAGCTCCAAAAATTATTAATTAAAAGTCTTCACTTGGAAATTTTGTTATTTTGGGCCACGTGTTCCCACTGTTTTTTTCGACTTAAAGGCAATTTCGAGTCACAAATATTTGTTTAATTTTTATTAAAATTTCGTAAAACCACAATTACCTTTTTAATAAAAAAAAAAAACGAACAGCGACTTATTAATTTGGGGCAACTTTTAATTTTTATTTTTTAATTTTTTTTTTTTTAATTTTGGGGGGTGTCAAATTTTTTACTGCGATTTATCCGAATATGGTGGAAAAAATATTTTAAAAGAAAGACTAATGCTTACTTATATTACTTTTGGGTCTACGCTTTAATTAAATCGTAAGAAATATTATTAAAAATTAAAAATATTTAACTCTGTAATCCATAGCGGGGTCCAATTGGACCCCCACACGCAACGATGATTTGATTCGCCTATGTAGCCTAGGGTTAAGATAAGATTTTGTAGAAATGTATCGAGCTCTTGAAACTTATGTAATAATAATAATAATAATAATAATAGTATTAATAATATTCTAAGATTTAAGTTGCTGATACTTGTATTATTAGCCCCAAGTTTGTTTTGTAGCCTTGTACTGTACTTTCAAATTTAGCTCAAAGAAACCATATATCATAGATTAAGTTTGAGTGATCGTAACTATAAGTATACAGTACTGTTCAAACTTTTCCGGTTAGATTTCTTTCATTTGATACTGATCACATGACGGAAGGGATCCGCAAGCTTTACGTGGGATCTGAACCACGGGTCGCTACATCATCTAGACGCGGAGGCTCATCACCCATCCAACTACAATCCAAACCCAATGTCCTTTAACGTCGTTGATCGACGGGAAGCGGTGTTTATGACATCGACCACGACGTACCCCTAGATGATTAATGGGTTCAATTTGAGATTAGGGGTTTTATTTTCAATTATTTTTCGTAAATTATAGTGCGTCTCTTTTCTTCTTTTTCTTCTTCTTTACAATGAATGTAGATATAATTTAGAGTCTGACCCAGTAATTTAGGTCTTTGCATCCAATGATCTTGATTGTAAAGTTTCTTTGAATTCTTCCAATTTACTAATTTATTTTTCATATATGGGGACCTTAGAACTGAGCAATGCTCGCGTCTTAGTATGAGATAGCTAACATAAAATAGTAAAAAAGTCCCGGATATCACTCGGAGGGGGGGGGGGAAGGAATTTCATACTTGGAGGCTTTAAAATAAGGCGTGTATAACCTGTTGCTATACAGTAGGCCTCATGATTCAAAGGTTACGAAATTGCTAAATTTGGTGTGCGTAAGTTCTGGGAAATAGATATATATGGCGATGACTGATTTCGTGCATTGAGCCGTAACGTATATATGATAGATTGCAAATGCTTGGTCATTGGACCTCATTAGACCTCATTCGCCAGTCAAAAATTTCCGACCAAAGTACAGAAAACTAAAAATAAAATACTTACGTAAAAATCAAACATTTTTCAATTCATCTTTCGAAAGGTTCAAAATTCCAACTTTAAAAAAAAGACCACTCAAAGTAGTGTATTTAAATTTTTTTTTAAAGTTTCTTTGATTTGAAATATGAACAATAACGTTTACTTTAGACAAAAAAAAAATTTAAATAAAAATTTCACCTCGAATTTGCGTGTGATAAAAGTTTTTGTATCTTTCGAAAGACTAATTTTTGTATACATCCATCCCTTTCGTTTCAGCTTCAGCGAAGAACTTCGGGATTGCCAATGTTCCTCGAGTTTCAGTTCTGATAGCTGGTTTTGGGTATACGCTAAACATACTGGATTTGTACAGTTTAGTTAATTGTTAACTGTTAATTTAACGGATTTTAAAGGTAGCAGAACAATGCCGATCTTCACAATGTTGATACCAAAATTTCTGAATTTGCGTAATGTCGAAAATCTCCATCTTATTTATGCGTATCACTTAAATTTACGTTAGATTAGTTTAAATTAACTTAGGTCAGATTAAGTTCAGTTTCGTTAGATTAGGTTACATTATGCCCGGTTAAGTTAGGTTAAGTTTGATTAGATTAAGTTATTCATAGAGAAAAATTTAAATGTAGGCCTATTTATTCTTTAGTCACTTTCAGTTAAAATATTGAACAAACTATGCATATACTCGCGTAATGTCGATCTGGAATAAGGTCGACTCGCGTAATGACGATCTGGAATAAGGTCGACTCGCATAAAATGAAACGTCGACACTATTAAATTCGATTTTGTTAATGTAATCCATGCTCAAAATCGAATTTCATAAAGTCGACATTGTTCTAAATCAACATTTACGAGAGTCGATTTTAAGATTTGAATAAAAATAAAAATTTTATTTAATATTTCAACTGAGAGTAACTAATCTTTAAATACTGTATACATTTCAGATTCTAAGCGAATATGACAAACGAAACCTAATCTAACCTAACCGGGCAAAATGTAACTTAACCTAACTAAACCGAAACTAACTTAACTAAATTTAAACTGACGTTAACACCAATAAAATTGACCCGCGTAAGATCGACCATTGGACGTTACGCAGTTTTTCAATATCTGCCGTTGATTTTATGTAAGTCAACGTTTTTATTCGTCCGCACCTAGTTATATATATATATATATATATATATATATATATATTTGTGTGTGGATGTGTGGGTGGGTGTATTTGAACATAACAATTCCCAATGAATAGAATGATAATGAGCTCTGTATAGCGACGAGTATTATTTATTATTAGTATTATTATTATTATTATTATTATTATTAACTTGCGTACCAATAACAAAACAAGATAAGGTAAATGTACGTACAAATTTGCTAGGGTTTTTGCATAAGGAAAAGTGAAGTTTGGTTTTTCTAAAGTAAACTATAAAAAGACATCAAAAGGCAAAAATTGTTCCACAAACAAACTGTAGGTTTAGAAAATAAACAAGCGGAGAAAAGCAAGTATTAAGAAAGTTTCTCTCTCTCTCTCTTTATCATTCATCCAGTAAATGTATAGCATTTGGAAAGCTGAAAATAATTGTATCTTTATATATATATATATATGCTAAAGTGTTTATGTCAAAGTTTTTTCCTCTCTCTCTCTTGTAAAACTTGTTCACGAGTCTGCTTTATTAAAAAAGTTATTTATAAAACTTGGGGGTTATTGACACACACACATACCTGGCTATGTGAGGTGGAGAGTACAAGAAACCAACTCACTAATTCACCAGGCCAATTCGAGAGGAGGGGCGACAAGCTTGACCTTCGTGAAATGAGGAATCATCGCATGGAACATTTGAAAGGTATATATACTGTATATATATATATATATATATATATATATATATATATATATATATATATTACACAGTATACATAAGGGGTTTCCTACACTATGAAAATTTAGTGAGGTACTACAGTATACCCTCTTTTATCGACATTGCTAGTAGATGGTATTTAAATTTGGCGGTAAATGATGAGGTAGTAAGGAAATACAACTTAATTCGAGTAAACAAAATTTTATAAGCTAACTGTACAGTTCACCGTAGTACAGTTAAGTATGTAGAGTACAGTTTACCAGCCATCACTTCACAATTTGCAGCATCAAAGTTTCCAATTCTTCTCGCTTTGGTAATAGGAGAATTCTACGTTTTCGAGTCATTCCACTTGGAAATGATAGCCACAAACGGTTATGTCCTCAATTTTGTGGTCAACTCAATCAAGATTCGCATGAACCGCCGCACCAAACTTTTGTCTGTTTGGTTCAAAGGTTCGTGATGGCTCAGACGGTACAAAACTATCGTATTATCCGGGTAACATAACTTATTACGTATATATATTAAATTAAAACCATGGAATACTTTTTCAAAGTGACAAAAGCTGTTTTCTCTACTCGTCACTCATTTCCTAAAGTTCATTAGTGAGCAGTTATGAAATTTTTAGTGAAGAATTCCTCAGAAGTTCTCATTAGGGATGTGTAGGGGACTCTGATATACAAAACCCGGCTACCCTAGTTTTTCGCTTCCTTCCGATTTGTTCATTCTGACGAAGATCAGGCTTGTCGCCCCTCCTTGAATCTATACAGCTTAACCTGCAATCCGAACCAACACCTGCCAAGGAAGTCTGAAATAACGAACTCTGAGTCAGGACTCAATCCCACGACCTCCAGCTTAGTAGCAGCTTAGCATCCCAACTTCTCTCTCTCTCTCTCTCTCTCTCTCTCTCTCTGTACACACACACACACACACATATATATATATATGTATATATATAGGGACCTCCTCAACCCTGAAGGAAAATAGCTTGGTTGTCAGGGGGCCAAGACTTTTCAACCAGCTTCCTAAGGACCTCAGAAACGTAACGGGGGTCAAAGTTGAAGTCTTCAGAAAAGACTGGATGCCTGGCTCAGGACAGTACCAGATGAGCCGGGCGTGCCTGGCTATGTACGGTGGAGAGCGCAAGAAAGTAACTCGCTCCTCCACCAGGCCAGACCTAGAGGCGGGGCCACCAGCTTGACCTCCGTGTGAAGAGAGACCAACACACGAAACAACATAAGGTTCATAAGGTATATATATATGTATGCGCCTCGGTGGTGTAGTGGTTAGCGTCGCTGACTACGAATCCATCGGCCCCGGGTTCGAGACCCGGTGACGGCAGCCAACGTGCAGCAAAACCCAGCTGTTCATCCTTCCACACAATAAAGAAAGTAGTTGGTAGATAAATAGGTACCCTGGGTGGCCTAGTGGTTAAGACGCTGGGCTGCTGGTGGGGCGTGGTTCGGATTTCACGTTAAACTGTAGGTCTAAGGTGGAGTGAAAAGCTTGACCTTTGTCAGAATGAACAATTCGGGCGGAAGCTAACCAAAGGTTACCAAAGGTGTATATATATATTATAACGTAAAGAACGACGCTTGTATAGGAGAATATTCCGCGCAAGATGAGGAGAGAGAACGAAACAAATGAAAAAATGAGGTAACCACCCGGGAATCGAACCCGGGATCTTCCGACTGCCGGTCAGATATATAACCATTACACCCGGTGGTTACCTCATTTTTTCATTTGTTTCGTTCTCTCTCCTCATCTTGCGCGGTATATTCTCCTATACAAGCGTCGTTCTTTACGTTATATATATATATATATATGGAGACGTTTTAACACATATTTTAATTGTCCTTTTTTCAAAACGTGTTGAGGCTGAATGAACATGTTTGAATTTTGAATTTATTTTCAAATATGTTTAATAGAGATTTTTTCTTGGTTTATATATAAGGAACTGATATAAAATTCAGTCTGCTCTTGGAACGAGGAACAAAAGGTTCCATGAAATCTGTTCATAGCGTTCCTGTTGCTCTAAAAAAAAAAGGGGGTTCCATTTACGCTGAATGTTCTCACTGGTTCTTCTTACTTAACGGAATCCCGAGTAACAAATATTTTATTGTTTAATTTTTAGTAAAATTTCGTAAGACCACAATTACCTTTTCAAAAAGTAAAATGGTTTAAAAGAACGACATTTGTTTGTTAAGTTAGTTCATGGTGGAGGAAAATTTTGCATACTTTTTGACTAAAATGTTCCTTGGAAGTGTTCTGGCGTTTGTTCCTCGTATTTTTAATCGAAAACGGAGTGAAAAATTCCTCAAAAACCATCAATAACGAGGAATATTTTATCCAAAAACGTCTAAACTCTCAAATAATTATGAAAAAACACGTTATTTTGGAACGTGAGTTTCGTGAAAAAGTTCGTTGTGAACGTCTTGTAAAGGGGCAAAGTAGGTTATATAAAAGGCAATATCCAGGAAACTCATTTCCCCACTACGTGGAAATGAGTATGCCCCCTTCAGCTCGAGTATTAACGGGGTAAGTGGCCAACTCAATCCAACCCAGGAGCCAGCAGCAGGCGGGAGTGAACCAGAGCGTCACGGCTTAAAGTCCGCTACCGTAACCACTGATGTACCGTGTCTATAAAAGTAGGTTGTAGAAGGTCGGGGTTCGACTCCGGATGGTGCTGGTAATAATAGTCTAAGAGCTAACGCAATGGGTCGCATTACTCCGGCCTCGGGCTCGTACCAGTTTCCGGCCCACCACACTCATTATGGGAGTCGAACCCCCGACCTCAGTGTCCTTACTTCGCTTATTTAAATCTGTCCCCCTCATTTTCAACTAAAACTTTATAGCTGTATCTCGAGTTGAGGGCGTAATGCGTAGATTCAAAGTTTAATTTACGCCCTAAACTTACATAATTACAGGTCAATTTATTGCCTCAACTTAATTGAAACGCAGCAATCAAAATCGAAATTTTATTCCAAAATTATTTAAATTATTCTTTAATAAATACAAATCCCGACAAAAATTTTGTTTAAGCCAATAACTTTTACTTAGAAAGAATTAAAATTATTAAAATACTTTATACACACACACACACACACAATATATATATATATATATATATATATATATATGAGTTCATTTCCAAAACGTGATATAACCATTTTTTAGATTTTGAGAAAAACAGCATTTTATGTATTGTATATGTTACGCCCAAACATCCATCGAAATTGCTCAGTGAGCGAAAAAAACAGCCACAACGCGTTGTGGATGCACCTAAGTGACCACACACCGATGTTAGATATTTTTTCGCTTCATGGCCGTTCTCAAACAACCACAACGCGTTGTGGGCGATTTGAAAATTAATGAATGCCCGGTTAAGTTAATTAAATGCCCGGTTAGGTCAACTGTACGCCCTTGACGATTGGTTATGTTAAGTCGTGATAGTTTCGTTAAAAGTTAAAACTAACGAAAATATCACGGCTTAACCTAACCAATCGTCAAGGGCGTACAATTAACCTAACCGGGCATTAAGTTAACCTAACCGGGCACTCAGATGACCTAACCGGGCCTTCAATTAACCTAACCAGTTGGTTAATTTTTACATTTACGTCTCATTCTAAAGTTGCTTAAAATTAATCGAAACCTACGGGAAAATTATTGATAATAATTTTTTAAAGGACTTTATTTTTTCTAGCATATCTGCTTAACTTTGCTTTTTAATCGGTGAATACGTCGATAAATATACGTCGTGTTTATATCATTTCAATATACTCGTGTTTAAATAGAGTTTGATGAAAGACATCGGTGTGTGGTCGTTTCAAATCGTTCACAACGCGTTGTGGCTGGTTTTTTTTGGCTCACTGAGCGATTTCGATGTTTGGGCGTAACATATACACCGCGTCTTGGAAAAAATTGAAAAACTGAGTAGCTAAAGTAATGGGAGAAATCGCACTTTGCTAAAAATTCGATGCTTTGTATGACAATACATTATCAACCACCATTTGCTAACGATAACTCGAAAGTTGCTGATTTGGTGTTTATCGCGTTTTGAAACTAAACTCTTCATATATATATATATATAAAACACAGTGTGTACACACACACACACACACACACACACACACACACGTATATAATAGATTGTAGCAGTAAAGTTCCGTATGAGATAAAATTGTAAACTGTTTGGTTTCATATTAGTGTCAAAATGGGTTATGAAAAAATTCCTCTCAGGAATAGGTTCCCAATTAGAGACCGCATGGACACTAACCTGGAACTTACTGGCTCTCTTTTTCAACCTCTCTGCCGAAAAGTATACCATAAAATGGAACGTACGTGGTCATTGTAAGGAATTATTTATTACTTTGAACGTTAAAGTTACAAAAATCTCCTTTAGGTACGTTCATTTGAAGAATTTATCTACTTTCTTGTTTACCTTGTACCATATCCTATAATAAATTAGTCTTCTACAGGGTGGGCCAAAAATTGTGCCCAATTTTAACGTGAAATTACAGGATAACTGCACAAGATCGGATTGAGTAATAAAATGCATTCAGTAGGCAAAAGTCAGTTTTTTTCACTAAAATTGTTTTTGTTACAGGTTACAGGTTCAAAAAGCTGGTTGTGTCACTATTACTGATTGAGTTTTGATATGCTGTTCAACGGTAAAAATATTTTGTATGAACTTAATTTAGGTTTTTTGAACCTGTAACCCGTGACTCGTAACCTGTAACAAAAAAAAAAGGTTATTTCTTGAAAAATTATGACTTTTGCACGCTCAATTCATTTTATTATTCAATTCTACCTTGTATGGTTGTCTCGTAGTTTCATTGTGAAATTGGGCACATTTTTTGGGGTCCACCCTGTATATCTAATCGTTAAAATCGTTTACTTTCTTGCTGTATAAGATTAGATGGTTATTACGATGTAGCTACTATGAACTTCATATACTTTCATTTAATAACTTATAGTTTCTGTTCGAACGAGTTCGATCAAATGACGAAATTTATGGCTTTACGTTGCATCATGTGAACAAGGAGGATGGTTCCTCATCCGAGTACTCGACAGATCCAATGTCGCTTAACTTCGATAATGCGCTCGCTGATATGATGTGAAGCGACGTTGCGACTTTTTTTTTTTTTTGCTTCGATGGGTTGTTCAACCTCCTTCGCAACATCCAAGGCGGTGATTCTCAAAGGGGGTGTGCCACGGCACACTAGTGTCCCATGAAATCGGTAGAAGTGGGCCGCAAAGTTTGAGAATCACTGATCACGGGTCGTGTGACAGAGGGGAACCCGCGCATTTACGTGAGATTTGAACCACGGGTCGCTACATAATTCGGGCGCAAAGGACGGTCCCCCATCCAACTACTTCAGACCCAACGTCGTTTAACTTCGCTGATCGACGGGAAGCGCTCTTATGGCAATGGTCACGACGTAGCCCACGTTGCAACATGACGATGATGCATTCGTAATTAACTTATAGAACGCAACTAAACAGTTATTCGTACACACACTTTCTGTGATCTCTCTCTCTCTCTCTCTCTCTCTCTCTCTCTCTCTCTCTCTCTCGCTTAGGCATACACTAGGTTAGGTGGTCGTTCAAGGTCAGTTAGTAATTTTCCCACGTCACCAACTTTCTGCAGATTAAAAGCCATGAGCATTGCCAAAAAATAGGCACCCGATACGCGTTACATAAACAAAATCGAATTTCATAATGTCGATGTTTGACCTTATGCAGGCGCGGATACAGTAGGGGGGGGGGGGAAGGGATTTAGGATTTGTCATGCTGGTGTCATGCAAATATTGCCAGCCCAATTTATATATATTAGAGAATAATATTAAAAATTATTAATTATTAGAATAGAGATGTCATTCAGGTTAATTAAAGCTAGAGGAGTTAAGTTCCCCCCCCCCCCCCCTGTATACGCGCCTGTTGTGCAGGGATGTGCATTTGAGATATATCACATGAAAATGAAGTGTGTTCAATATTGCAAATGAAAGTGACTAACACATACATACATTTCAGATTTTCAAGAAAAATTGCTAACCTAACCGGGCATAGTGTAACTTAACCCGATGGAACCTAACCTGACCTAATTTAAAGTAACTTAACATGAATTGACTGACATGAATTAGGTCGAGATTTTCGACATTATTCAAACTCAGAAATTTTGGTGATGGCATTGTGCAGATCGATATTGTTCCGCTACCACCCTCCCCCTCCCCTTCCCCTTCCTCCCCAAACTACATATGTGGTTTTTCTACTTCTACTTACGAGGCTTAAGATTCTAGAATATCACCAACGACATGGGTAGATTTTTGACAGGGGGTTGCTTGGTAGTCCTTTTTATATACAATACGTTCTTTGACTTACTCTTCTGATACGTTGCTGGTTGGTTGATTGGTTGTTTTACGTAAGTTCGTTTCTCCCGAGAAATTTTTATTTGCGAGAGACTCTAGTTTAAGTATTGTCTCAATGACCCCTTATAGTAGTTGCAGGAAGTGAAATGATAACCAATGAACCAAATTAAGGTTGAACGAAATCGGAATATGCAAATTCTTTCTCTGTAACACATATGAGAAATGATGCCCAACATAATCTTGCGTATCAGGAACATTATTTTTCTCCTTCGTCCGTAGTATTGAGTCTTAACGCAGTAGACCTTAATAGGCGCAAGTACTACAGTAGTTTGGTAAATAGCCTAATAATAATTAGTGATTGACTTGAAACAGATAGCCACTGGGGAACAAATTTTAACTTTTTTTGTTTCTTGGACGTGAGTAGGTCGGTCTTATAGGATTTTTTCCGCTGATTCCGAATATAGCCGTAGAATTTCTCTATCACCCAAGGTTACTGAGAAATTTGTATTTTAATATTTATTCAAAAAGTGTATAGAAGTTAGTAAAAATACTTCATAAAAATTATATTAGTGGCAGATTGGCATTTAAAATATTCTTCTTAAAACTTCTTTGTCACTGATTTTCTCTTGTAGTTTTCATTAGGAGCTTCTCGCATCAATGTCCAGCAGTAATCAGCTAACATTGCCGGATCCCACCTCCCTTGGTAGCGTTTCTCCATAATAGCTATATCTTGGTGGAACCTTTCTCCATGCTCATCGCTTACGTCGCCAAGGTTTTCAGGGAAGAAATCTAAATGGGAGTGCAAGAAATGGATTTTTAGTGACATATTACATCCCAATAACCTATATGCTTCCATCATGTCCTGCACTATTTTTTCATAGTTAGAGGCTTTGATGTTCCCTAGAAAATTTGTGACAACATTCTTCATGGCCTCCCATGCCACTTTTTCTTTTCCTCTCAAGGCATCATCAAACTTTTGATCTTTCATGAGCTCTCTGATTTGGGGACCAACAAAGATCCCTTCTTTTATCTTTGCATCGCTAAGTCGTGAAAACTTTTTCTTCAAATATTTGAATGCCTCATCTTCCTTGTTTATTGCTTTGACAAAATTTTTCATGATGCCAAGTTTGATGTGAAGTGGCGGTAAGTATATTTTCTTGGGTCAACTAAGGGTTCATGAGACACATTCTTCAGTCCTGGGATACATTTTTGACGAAGTGGCCAATCCTTTACAAAATAATGCGAATCTCTGGCTCTGCTGTCCCATTCACAAAGGAAGCAGCCAGTGGTGTAGTGCTAAATAAAGAAGTGAGGGAACGCATTTTGAAAGTGTTACTCAGATGCGGGGGGGACAATGGCGAGCGCGGCGAGCCCATACAGCTGGGGGTCCGGGGGCACTGTAAGCCCCCCGGGAATTCTTTTGAAATCTGACCAATTTCAGGGATATTTTGAGGTCATATGCACTGGATATTAGGATATATTCCAAGGTTGAAGTTACAGTATTTCCAGTGTCATTAGATATACGACATCCAGTACGATCAATAAAAATAGCTAACAACTGGAATGATTAACTAAAAAAAAGTTAACAACTGGTACGCCGTGGTGACTGTTTCATCAGATCTTTATAGGCTAGCATTGCCTCAGTCGAAGCTAAAAGAAATGAAACAGTTAATGATTCTTTCTCATATTTCTTCTAGGGGTGGGAATTAAAATTTCATGACGTTAGAGATTTGTAAGTTCGGATTTATTTGAAATAGTGAGGGAACGCCGTTCCGTCTACCAAAAAAAGTAAGGGAACGCCGTTCCCACGAGTTCCCACAGCACTACACCACTGGAAGCAGCAGAACTTCGTATAACCGAGCTGCATTCCCAGAAGAAGCGCGACGACTTTTAAATCCCCACATATATACCAACGAAACTGGTCATAATTAATCTGCTGAAGGATGAGTTTCATATTTTCGTAAGATTCCTTCATGTGGACAGCGTGCCCTACAGGAATGGAAGGGTATTTATTTCCATTGTGAAGTAGTACAACTTGAGGCTTAGCTTCGAAGAGTCAATAAATAAACGCCAATCTTCAGATTTGTGCTCATGACCGAGAGCTAACAGCAGTCCATTTACATTATTACAGTAGCATAAACCACCTGACGAGGAGAAATACTGCATCAGATCTTTTTGGCGAGTGCGGAACGCCGATATGCTTGTATCTTTTGCCAGCAAATTCCATTCACGTAACCTGGAGCCCAATAATTCCGCTTTCTTTTTCGGAAGGTCCAAATCTCTCACGAGATCATTCAGCATAACCTGCGTTATCATACGTGGTTTATTTGATTCAGGTTGCTGAAAGTCTGTATCTTTAGTGTCATCAATTTCCATTGGTTCAACTTCACACTCTTCATCCAGTGTCCATGACTTTGGGGGAGTTGGAATTGGGTTATCATCGTCATGTAGTACTGGTCTCATGGCAGATGCAAGATTTGGGTATTGAATTTTATGTTTATTTTTGGCAGAGAATCCTGAAACGTTAGTCATACAAAAATAGCAATCTGTTAGGTGATCCTTGGGCTCTCTCCAAATCATTGGTATGGCAAATGGCATAGATTTGCGGTACCTTTAATCCAACCCCTAAGAGTGACGGCACAGGAAATGCATGAGATATGAGGTGCCCAGGATTTGTCTTGGTCGCCTACCTTACATCCAAAATAAAGTTCGTAAGCCTTCTTCACGAGTGGGGTCATCGTCTTCCTCTGTGCCATTATGGTCAGTTTTCCACATACGTAGCAAAATGTATTTCTGGGATTAATACAGTTTCGATTCATGCTGGCGGAAAATTATTGAAATCACGGAAAACTTTTTGGAATGAAAAACCAATTTTTTCTATATGAAAAATTTTAAAATTTGAGCAAAACTTGAAAAAAATTTCTTTCTTTTTATTAAAAATCTGTTTGTTTAAATAGCTATATTTTTTAATGCAAAAAATACTATTAAATATAGTTAACCTGGAAAAAAAAGAAAGTAAAATTAAATTAGTACACTTAATTTTAACTAATATTTTGGGAAAACTGAGTAAATGGAAATATTATTTTCTCGAAAACTATGGGTGATAGAAAATTCTGAAACCATATTTGGAATCAGCATCAAAAGTTCTATAAGAAACACCAAATAGTTTTCAAGAAACAAAAATGTTGTTCCCTAGTGATAGTTTGCAATTTGAGAATATATATATATATATTTTGGGGGGGGGGGGGTTGAGGGAGAGGTCTTGGATGGCTCAGGGATTCAAAGCGGTGACTCTGATACTGTATGTTCGATCTTTATAAAAACATACATTTTTGTACAGGGTGATCCAAAAAAAATTTATTGCACATTTTTTTTGGAAATACTTTTTTTTATCGTATTATTTCGGGGAAAGGGGGAAGGGGGTGGATCTGAAATTTTAACTAAGTATGAGTACAAACAACTTCGGAATTTGTAATTTCTCATTCAAGTATGTGATGCTTGAAGTTGTTTTGAAATTGAGAGTGCTTTGATCGCTTTTAGAGGAAATATTGGACATTTCTTTCGGGTTTACAAACGATTTTCATCTTTGTCCGATTTTATTTTTTATTTAAAAGTGACGTAATACTAACTCTCATATTTAAGAAGGTAAGAGGTGTTCATTTTCACGCTTCACCCCTTCCCGTTTGATTAGCGAAGTTAAGCGACGTTGCGTTTGTTTATTAATTGGATGGGGGACCATCTTTTTTTGTGTCCGGATGATGTAGCGATCTGTGGATGGTTTGGACCCCCACGTAAAGCTTTAGCTCATCTACGTCATATTATCTTCGCCGTTACGAAGTAGGTTAACGCGTTCGTTACCATCTACGTGATAACTCGTAGTAAACTCTTTCGGTTTTTATGACACCATGAAAAAAGTCTGGCAAATAACTAAATCGCATAAAAATGTCTTCTGGCGATGTAAACAACGTGTTTTTTAATATTCCTTATTAACAACATATTTTACAAACTCATTATAAGTTAAAAACAAATGTTAATTAGTTGTTTATTTCTTTATAGAAGTATGAATAACATTTTTAACTTTTTGATAACAGACATAAATAAAAGAAATGAGTTTCTATCCGCAAACAGTAACAAACAAGTATATTCTACGGAGTTTGTTCGTACAATGTATATCTTTATTTCATAATATAATTTCACTTTCCGAAATGGAATTACGCTTATTAAAAAAAAATTGAAACCATAGCAACGGTACACTCAGTAGCTATGGCTAAAAACATCAGATACGAGATAACTCGTATCTGGCAAATGGAGTCAACAATTTCATCTCAATGCCAACTATGAGATATCTCTTATCCGTGTTTTTCACTCCACTCAAATAAAAATGTATGTGTATATATCCTATATTCTATTGAGCTAAAATGTGTCTGCGTGTCTGTCCGCTTTCTTCGGGGACCGTGCACAGCCTAAACGGCACATCGGAAAATTCTGCAACCACCACCAACTGATAGCCCATGAGCTGCCGATGTGCTCTGTCAAGTTTCCCGGTCCTAGGTCACTCCGCGGCCGAGCACGAGCTATTTAATATCTATTACGAGTGAATGTAAGTACTTCGAAAACGAAAATGACGAGAGCAAAAATACATAACAAACAGTTTGGTAGTCCCGATAATACCTAAGTACCAATATACATATACATATATACATATACAGCTAGCTGTGACATATACTGTTACATATACTGTGACATACTGCTACCTGCCCGGAGGGCGATAGCGAGCTACCGCTTGTATATTTCTAAACACTAAAGTTTCTTGGTATCCTCACAGTATGTGTGGTACATACATGAGTTGGCAAATAGGTAAGCCACACAAACCGGTCCGGCAGCGAGTGTTAAATAACCTTAAATTACTGTGTGTGTGTACACACACACACACACACACATATATATATATATTTTTATATACACACACACACACACACACACACACACAATTTGGGGTTTTACCACCCCACCAGCACAAAACTATTCGTTGCATATGAACATACTTCTTTCTGAGGGTAAATATCACCACATCACGGTGTCAAAAAAATTGTCATGCCAAAACGGCGTCTCTATACAAGCTCAGCAAATGATATCTCGGAAACTGTTATAAATACTTAAAAAATTAACTTTATCAATCAACAGTTTTGATTAACTGATGAAGAATTATATCATCATCATATTATATTTTATTATATTATATTATATTATTATTCATTATATTATCACACGATATGTAACGTCGTTTCCAGTCCAGAACTTTTCGAGTCGAAGCAGAATCTCTTAAGTTGAGAACCACCTTTACTTCTCTTTATTTTGTTCCCTTTCCCACACTTTTCCTACAATTTTTTTCCCCTTATAATGGTCGTGGTAGTTTTTCCTCGTTCAGGTATAAAGTCCACATTTGGAGTTTCCGTTCCGGACTTGGAAGGAAGTGTGTGAACCGAATATTACCTCTCTCAAACCGGTCCACGCTCGCGTTTTAGCGTGTCAATAATTTCATACAAACGATTTTCAATTGACATTTTTAAGTCGGTGAGACTTAAGCATTTACTTTAAGCTTACGAGCCACTTACATTTTGAGTGCAGCGTTACAAATTTGGACGCACTGGCTTTGGATATGAGGTTCAAAACTTCACAAAAGTGTATGACAGTTTGTTCAAGCATGGCCTGACTAGTATAGGTAGACTTTGTATCAACTATCATATATATATATATATATATATATATATATATATATATATATATATAATATATATATATATATATATATATATATATATATATATATAATATATATATTATATATATATATATATAATATATATATATATATATATATATATATATATTAGGGTGGTCCATAAAATCGAACTTTTGATTTTTCCAACTCCCACCCGCCTAATCTGTCACTATAGCAGAAAATAAATTGTGAAAAATTTCACTTACATCGGTGCATAATTACAATATATTTAATTAAACCATATGTGAAGTGTAATCGCCATTTTTTTTTTATCACACTGTTCAACCACACAAATGTTTGAATTTTTGGAACTAGCTCAGCTGGGATGTCGTTCATTACCTCATACACTTTGGTTTTTATGTCTTCAAGTGATTTATGCTTGGTAGAATAGATCCTGTCTTTTATGTAACCCTACCTAAAAAAAAAGTCAAGGGGTATGAGGTCAGGTGTGTATGGGGGCCATTCCACTGGCTCATGAAGGGAGATTAGTCGCTCGGAAAAATGCTTCCTCTAAAAGTTAGAGTTTCACGAGCGGTGTGTGGAGGCACTCCATCCTGCTGAAACCACCGTAAATCTGGAGTAATGCATTTATTTCTTTTACGGGACAAATTAATTAGTTGTAATAAGTAGAAATTTTGTAGCATCTGACGATAGGAATTTTGCGTTATCGTTACTTCTTTTCCAATTTCATTCTCAAAGAAGTAGGGACATACCACCCAACAGCGACCGAAATGTTGAATTTATCAACATTACGTCGAAGCTTTATTGGAGCGCCAGCACGACTTCCCTACGAAAGACAGATGTATATAGCACTCGTCACTGACGTGGATGTGTTTCAGAAGCTCAGGGTTTTCCTCTAGCTTTTCTAACATCCGTGTTTCGAACTCCATTGGTTTTTGTTTTAGAACATTAGTCAGTGAAACTTTTGAATGAATTTTGTAGGGGAAAAGGTTTAATTCGGTACGAAGTATACGATGCGCAGATGTTCGTAAAATACTTACTTCTTCTGACAAAAGTCGAATAAACTTCTGCGGACTGGGCGCAAAAATTTCATGAACCATATTTACGTGTTGCGCAGTTCTTGTGGATTGTCGCCTACCACTATTACCCTTATGTTGATCGCTTACATTTCCTTTTGTGTGAAATTTTCTAACAATTCGTGATATTGTCTTTCTGTCGAGTGGATTTCTGCGTCCATATTCTCTGCAAAAGTTTCTCCGCACTCGCGTCACAGAATTTGTCGCATGAAACTACTCAACGAACTTTATTTTCTGTTCCAGCCGCAAACGCAGCATCATTGTTTGAGGGTTGTCATTAGAAATAAGGGGCAAATAAAAATAGGGAAATTTGAGGGGGGGGGACACCCTATATCAGGCGTCCGGAACCTTTTCAATAGTATGAGCCACATCAAAATGATAATACATTTAAACGAGTTACAAACCCTCAATATTAAGAAAATGTTGGAAATAAATAGGTGAGTAATAGGTAAATAGGCTGTGCGCGAGCCGCACCCAAAGCTTCGATGAGCCGCAGGTTCCCGATCTATGACCATATATGCATGAACACGAACGATTTTGCATGATGCCGTGATACCATTTGAATGGGATGCTGTCATTACCTCAATCAAGTACAAGGGGATTATTATAGAAAACACCTCTGACGCGAAGGTGTTGTATGTTACCTCGGGAGTTGAATTATATGCCAGGTTGTACTATTACTTAGTGTAACGGTCAGCACCCTCACTTTCCACTAAGAGGTGGTGGGTTCGAATGATGGTGGAAGATTTTGTGTATATATATATATATATATATATATATATATATATATATATATATATATACACACACACACACATTATATATATATTTATATATATATATATATATATATATATATATATATATATATATATATATATATATATATACAGGGTGGGCCGTAAGTTTCCATACATAGGAAAAATAAACATTTTTTTATGGACAACCATTTTTATTTATATAATATGCTCTACATGGTTGCCATTGTTTGAAAACACATTTCAATACGTGTTCCCCACTGTTGATGAACACGCATTAGCACAGTTGACGTTATGCTTGTAATGGCGTTGGTGATACGTTCCTTTAGATGATTTATGTCTCGCATCTTTTCCTGATACACCATGGCCTTCAAGTGCCCCCAAAGATAGAAATCAAGGGGGGTGAGATCTGGGGATCTGGGAGGCCACTCCACAGGACCACGCCGACCAATCCAAGCATCCGGAAACTGCTGATCCAAATACCGACGCACGTGAAGACCATAATTTAAATTTTCCTATGTATGGAAACTTACGGCCCACCCTGTATATATATATATATATATATATATAATATTTTTGAAGTAGTTATAGACTAGCAATAAAACTTTTCACAAAAAACGCTCAATGTGCCCACCGTTCAAGCCGTGGCACAATTGCACTCTTACTAGTAATGATCGGCAAACGCGTTGGTGTAACTACTGTCAGGCTCCGCATTGCAGCAAAGATAATATCCTTCAGCGCTCGAAGAGACTGAGGTTTCGTCGTATAAACAATGTCTTTAACTGAAGTCCGTGGAAAGAAGTCAACCGGAGTCAAATCCGGGGACAGCGCTGGCTAATCAATCGGTCCCCCCACCCCCGTATCCACTGACTAGGAAACTTTTAGTTGTAAGTCGTCCGGTCCTGAACGCATTGTGGCCACTTCCAGTTTCGTCGAACTTCCGTATTTGATTCAAAGTGTTCTTACGTGCTGGAGGAGCCTGGCCATAATTCTTCTGGTACTGATGACCACCTTCACTGGCAGTCTGGTAAATGGTGTACTCAGTGGCGGATAGCCCTATAGGCTGCACAGGATGAAGCCTAAGGCCCGGATGTCTTAGGGGCCCGCCAAAAATATGTATAAGTAAAAAAAACAATCAAACAAAAGTATTTATTTCGGAAAATGAGATACATAAAAATTGAAATACATATTAATAATAGAAATATTTAAAATTGTAATTTGCGACATTTTGCCTGCGAATTCATTAATAATATCCTGACAGTCAATTTTATGCAAATGCTCCCACTCGATGTGCATCAATGACAAGTAGTTCAACCTTTCGTCTTTTATTGTTGACCTTAGGTAGTTCTTGTTTTGTGCGCTATTATGCATTACTCCCTCAATGAAAATTAAATTTTTATAGTATATGAATAAAAGGGCCCGATCATACATACTAAGCCTAAGGCCCAGAAAATGTTAATCCGCCCCTGGGTGTACTACTTTACACTTTGAATGTTTCCAAACGTAGTCGCCACCTTTCAGTCATGGTGAAAAATAATCCATTTCAGCCTAGCTTAGCCTATAGACGTATGTCTGTGATCATATCGTATAAATCACCTTCTGAATATTGCGTTCTACACAACAGTTGCAACTAATTTTAACGCACCCTTTGGGTGGTGAAATATCACTCTTGTGTCTCCGAGTCAGACGGCCCATGTTCGAATCCTGGTGAAATGAATGAATGATGCAAATCCACAAGAAAAAAGAAAAACGATTCCAAGGCCTTTCGTGTATTCAGAGCTACACCTCGTCAGGGAGGTGTAGCTCTGAATACACGAAAGGCCTTGGAATCGTTTTTCTTTTTTTGTAGGTTTGCATTATATATATATATATATATATATATATATATATATATATATATATATTTTTTTTTAAGTTCGGGAAGAACCGATTCGCCTCTATTTAAAAGGGCATATCTCAGCGGAAAAACAAAGAAAAAGTGAGAGGAAAGACAGAGGAAAAAGAAAGGGTGGAGGGGACAGTCGAAGTGGAAAAAGACCAAGGATGACAAGGACTGCAGGGTCGAGCCCCATCATCCTTGGGTGCTAGGGCCGGGAGGGCGCACGTGAAACCTCCAGGAACAAGCACGTACAAACGAGCACAAAGAGCACTCAAGAGCACGAGCTTAGAACCCCCTTGCGGGGTTATATATATATATATATATATATATATATATATATATATATATATATATATATATATATGGGAATGAACTCAGAATGGTCCCCTGAGTTTTTTATGATACACACAGACAGTGCATGGAACAAGGAACTCTTCTGGGATAATTAAATCCACTATAGTCCGAATAAGTAATGGTAAATGACAAATACCATAGTTTTTCTTTTTCATGATGCTAGCCCGACGCGGGCAACGGGTCACTCGCAAAGAGGTCCCATAAATATAGCTTCCCTCACCAGCTATCTGCAAAGCAGACAGGATCCAGCTTTGGGACATGGATCTAGGGTTTAGATCCATGTCCCAAAGCTGGATCCTGTCTGCTTTGCAGATAGCTGGTGAGGGAAGCTATATTTATGGGACCTCTTTGCGAGTGACCCGTTTGCCCGCGTCGGGCTAGCATCATGAAAAAGAAAAACTATGGTATTTGTCATTTACCATTACTTATTCGGACTATAGTGGATTTAATTATCCCAGAAGAGTTCCTTGTTCCATGCACTGTCTGTGTGTATCATATATATATATATATATATATATATTATATATATATATATATATATTGCCGCCGAGATATACCCTTTTAAATAAAGGCGAATCGGTTTTTCCCGAACTTTAAAAAAAAAAAAAAAATATATATATATATATATATATATATATATATATACACATTCAACTGCAAAGAACACGCAGTATAAATAACGTAAAGAAACGACGCTTGTATAGGAGATGTTACGGCATGCGGGAGGTGCCCCCTTGGGGCATTGGTTTCTGCGAGTATGTAGAAGAATTACGGCATTTGGAAGAGTGAGGTCCATGGTGTAATGGTATCGCGTCTGACCGGCAATCGGAAGATCCCGGGTTCGATTCCCAGGTGGTTACCTCATTTTTTCATTTGTTCCGTTCTCTCTCTCTCGTCTTGCGCGGAATATCTCCTATACAAGCGTCGTTTCTTTACGATATATATATATATATATATATACACAAACTCAGAATGGTTCCCTGAGAACATTATATGTTAAACACAAACCGTGCATGGAACAAGGAACTCTTCTGGGAAAATTAAATCCACTATAGTCCGAATAAGTAATGGTAAATGACAAATACCATAGTTTTTTTCTTTTTCATGATTTTAGCCCGACGTGGGCAACGGGTCTCTCGCAAAGAGATCCCATAAATATAGCTTCCCTCACCAGCTATCTGCAAAGCAGACAGGATCCAGCTTTGGGACATGGATCTAGGGTTTAAAGCAAGCCTAGATCCCTACATTCAGAACCTCTATATAAGTAAAAGACTCGTTGCATTCACGTCGTGTTGAATAAATCAAAGAAAAAGGGGGTAACTATTGTATTTTTAGCCAAAAAAAAACCAAACTTAAACCTCAACCGGGACATTGAGCGTCCACTTTTCAAGGCACGAACACGTCCGTTTAGTATACACAAACTCAGAATGGTTCCCTGAGAACATTATATGTTAAACACAAACCGTGCATGGAACAAGGAACTCTTCTGGGAAAATTAAATCCACTATAGTCCGAATAAGTAATGGTAAATGACAAATACCATAGTTTTTTCTTTTTCATGAGTTTAGCCCGACGTGGGCAACGGGTCTCTCGCAAAGAGATCCCATAAATATAGCTTCCTCACCAGCTATCTGCAAAGCAGACAGGATCCAGCTTTGGGACATGGATCTAGGGTTTAAAGCAAGCCTAGATCCCTACATTCAGAACCTCTATATAAGTAAAAGACTCGTTGCATTCACGTCGTGTTGAATAAATCAAAGAAAAAGGGGGTAACTATTGTATTTTTAGCCAAAAAAAAAAACCAAAACTTAAACCTCAACCGGGACATTGAGCGTCCACTTTTCAAGGCACGAAACACGTCCGTTTAGCAGATAGCTGGTGAGGGAAGCTATATTTATGGGATCTCTTTGCGAGAGACCCGTTGCCCACGTCGGGCTAAAATCATGAAAAAGAAAAAACTATGGTATTTGTCATTTACCATTACTTATTCGGACTATAGTGGATTTAATTTTCCCAGAAGAGTTCCTTGTTCCATGCACGGTTTGTGTTTAACATATAATGTTCTCAGGGAACCATTCTGAGTTTGTGTATACTAAACGGACGTGTTTCGTGCCTTGAAAAGTGGACGCTCAATGTCCCGGTTGAGGTTTAAGTTTTGTTTTTTTTTTGGCTAAAAATACAATAGTTACCCCCTTTTTCTTTGATTTATTCAACACGACGTGAATGCAACGAGTCTTTTACTTATATAGAGGTTCTGAATGTAGGGATCTAGGCTTGCTTTAAACCCTAGATCCATGTCCCAAAGCTGGATCCTGTCTGCTTTGCAGATAGCTGGTGAGGGAAGCTATATTTATGGGATCTCTTTGCGAGAGACCCGTTGCCCACGTCGGGCTAAAATCATGAAAAAGAAAAAACTATGTATTTGTCATTTACCATTACTTATTCGGACTATAGTGGATTTAATTTTCCCAGAAGAGTTCCTTGTTCCATGCACGGTTTGTGTTTAACATATATATACAGTATATATATGGTGTCCCCCAAAAAAATATATACTTACTCTTTATAGCATTATATATTTTATAATTAAAAAAAAACCAAACAATATATTGTTATAGCAATTGCCAATGAAAGGTAAATTAGTAATCTAAGTGATCAAAATGTTATAGCGAGTTGTTTGCATATAAAATTTAATTAACTACGCCAAGTGCTCAAAATGTTCTCCGGCGGCATGAATGCACTTTCAATACAACAAAATCGTGTGGTCTGATGAAGCTACCTTCAAGCTGAATGGCACAGTAAATCGACACAACTGCAGGTACTGGTCATTTGATAATCCACACGTTTATGTGGATAAACATGTTAATTTACCAGGATTAACAGCATGGTGTGGTTTATCATCCAGGGGTTTGGTTGGACCATTTTTCTTTAATGGGACAGTTACCGGTGCCGCATATCTCAACATGCTGCGGACAGAAATTATACCTGCAGTTCGGAAGTTGTTTGGAAACGACGACTTTTACTTTCAACAAGATGGAGCCCTCCCTCATTATCATTGTGATGTCAGAAGGTACCTCGATGAAACGTTGCCTAACCGTTGGATCGGACAAAGAGGAAGCGTTGAGTATCCTCCACGTTCACCGGACTTGACTCCACTTGATTTTTACTTGTGGGGCTACCTGAAGGATGCAATTAGGGAAAAGTGCGGGACCATCACAGCATCCACATTAGTCCATGTCTGCGAATCAGTTAGTCGACGCATTCGAAAGTGCATTCATGCCGCCGGAGAACATTGTGAGCACTTGGCGTAGTTAATTAAATTTTATATGCAAACAACTCGCTATAACATTTTGATCACTTAGATTACTAATTTACCTTTCATTGGCAATTGCTATAACAATATATTGTTTGGTTTTTTTTTTTAAATTATAAAATATGGGTATGATGCTATAAAGAGTATATAGTTTTTTTTGGGACACCCTGTATATATATATTATATAAGAGGTTTGTTCAAAAAGTATCTGGACTGATGCGATTATAGACAGCATATGGTAATTACAGAGTTTGGGGCTTAATCTTCCTCAAAGTACGCTCCTTCTGAAGCCACACTTTGTCCAACGATCCTGCCACTGTTGAAAACATTTTCGAAACCACTTTTCGGAATAGCCAAAACTGCTCCGTCGAATTTCTTTTAATGGTTTCAACATCATCGAATCGGTGCCTTTCCAGGGTTTGTTTGAGCTTCGGAAACAAAAAAAAAGTCGCATGGAGCCAAATCCGGCGAATATGGAGGCTGCTGTACTTGAGGGGGGAGGGGGCCTAGTGTTTTTGGCGAAATATTGCTGGACAAGTTGCGAGATGGCGCGTTATCGTGATGAAGAAGCCAGTCTCTGGACTCCCACTTCTGCGGCCGTTTCCTCCGAACTGCTTCACGTGGACGTCTCAAAACTTCAATGTAAAATTCCTTGTTGATTGTTTGTCCCTGTGGAGCATATTCATGGGGCGCAACACCTTCACAGTAAAAAGAAAAAGGTAACTCTCCGACATCGTGAGAAATCGCCGTAAAACAAAACACGTTTAACTTTATCGGTTCACCACAGTGGAACGACGCTACACAATGAAGTGCAACCCTATCAGTCAACTTGTGTCGACATACAGAGGACATGTTTAGCACAGTCACAACTCCAAACGTGACCTTGTTCTAAAAATAACACCATGTCCGGATACTTTTTGAACATACCTCGTGTGTGTGTGTGTGTGTGTGTGTATATATATATATATATATTTCAACCTTTCAGGTGTTCTGCGCGATGATTCCTCATTTCACAATTTGTCACCCCTCTTTTCGAGTTAGCCTGATGAATTAGAGAGTTGGTTTCTTGCACTCCACTTCATATAGCCAGGTACTCCCGGCTCATCTGGAACTGTTGTGAACCAGGCGTGTGTATATATATATATATATATATATATATATATATATATGAGGAGAAGAGGGGCAACAAGCTTGACCTTCATGAAATGAGGAATCATCGCACGGAACATTTGAAAGGTTTTCTGAAAGGTATATATGCAGTATCTAAATATATAATCTTTTAATAATTGTATAACAAATATAAAATTCTCTCTCTCTCTCTCTCTCTCTCTCTCCCTCTCTCTCTCTCTTTTCCAAAAGAGTTCTTGACTGTTAGTTCCCAAGGCGTATTGAGTGTATTATTTGCTCCACCGATTCCTTTCGTTAATTGTCGCCGATTGTGCGTGAGGAAACATGCACTCGCGTGCGTAAGAGGACGGAGAGCGTGCGCGTGTCCTTATTCGAGTGCACACTGGCGCGTGTGAGGGTTTGAAAGTAGGTTTAGATGGAGTTCAATTGCAAACACACACACACACAAAGATTTCTCTAATCCAAATATTTTCGAGTTAATTTTATAAACGAAATTCAGCGCTCACAGAGAGAGAGAGAGAGAGAGAGAGAGAGAGAGAGAGAGAGAGAGAGAGAGAGAGAGAGAGAGAGAGAGAGAGAGAGAGAGAGATCTTTAATACTCGTATAAGATTGAGTCACCGCTTACGAGAAACAAAAGAATCCATTCTCCGTTAAGCACTTAAAAACTTTCAACACAAACCCTGAATCGAGGAATTACAACTCAAATCTTTTTAAATAAGTCACCCAATTAAGTCGTACCCATTTTCCTTTTCTCATTTTCTGTTTTTAACGATAACTCGTCAAAATATCACTCTACCAAAGAGTGTCAATTTATTAAAGTAAAGCGAGACGTGTAAAAGTCAAATTAAACATCAATTAACCTCTCTTGTTAATAGAAGGCAACGTTTCGAGTTCCCCTCAAGCTCCGTAATCAGGTAGTCCTCCCTTTTGTTGTGTTCTTTTTATATCAAAAGACTTCCCTTTTAAGAGTATATCGTGGAGAGTGGCATTCAAATTCAAAGAAAAAAAAATTGCCAACAAAAGCCAAAAGCGCCAGAATTCTCTCAACAAAGCGGAACATTGTGGAAAAGTCGCCTATTTGGCGCAAAGTGAATAAATACGTCACGGACAATGGAGTCAAGGAGAACTATAAAAGGTGGACCCCATCACCCCACCACCACCGTGCTGCCCTCTATGAAGCGTGCGAACAGTAGAAATGGCCTAATTCAACTATAAATTAAAAACTTCTTAGAAATTATAAATAGAAAATAAAATGATAATAATTATCAATGTACAGAAAATTTTCGGATGAAAATGAGTCAAGAAATTCTTTCTGCTTTTCTTTTTATAACGACAAATAGGCTAGGGAGTACCCCAAGGAGTTTTCTTCTAAATTTGATGAAATAAAAGATCTTTTCTCTCTTTCTTTAAAGAATGAATTCCAAAGGAAATAATAGATCTCTCTGCGAGTGATCTTTTATGTTAATTTACTTAAAAATCGAATGACTGAGATTTCAGTTAATGGAAAAAACACCTCATTTAGCATTTTTAACAATCGAGTTTTTAACATCACATAATTAACCCTTTTGTTTTATATGTTTGGGCTATATCGAGGCCACATCCAAACACCGCTTCTCGTTAGATTATTATCGAGGTTAAATGACGTTAGATATGACTAATACTTGGATGGGAAACCGCCATCTACGTTCAGATGATATAACGACCCGTGGTTCGGATCCCACATAAAGCTGTAGGTCCCTTCCATCACATAACCTTTTTCTCTTACGAAGGAGGTTGAACAACACAAAAAAATACACACTTAAATTTTAGTCTGTGAATTTAACCTAAAAAACACCCAAGTAATGAATGATTAATATACTAACTGGTAACCCAAACAATATATATATATATATATATATATATATATATATATATATCCAAATACCCTAGTTGTGAAAAGGACTTCAGGAGGTCTAATTACTTCTAAGACTTTTTGTGCCACGAAACAAGTGACGAACAAGTGAAACCCTGAAAGAGGTTCATACTCGGCATATTTTATTAAAAATAGCGAGAAATAGCCCAGCATGACGGCGCAAAGATGTAATAATAATAATATGAGTAATAACAATAATAATAATAGTAGTAGTAGTAGTAGTATGGTAAGTTGAATAGATAAAATAACAGCACTGGAAATTTACGACCTTTATAACGGCAGTAATTATGTTGTCGAATCGTTGCATTTAAATGTATATTTATAATTTGTAATTATTATTTATAATTGTTGTTATTAATTATAATAATTGTTGTTATAGTTTTCCATTACTAATTACAAACAGTTTCCAAAATATAAATAGTGGTACAGTACAGCTTCATTATTGTGAATGAAGTTTTTAACTATAAGTACTTCCCCGCGGCGAAGCTGCTGACTGCGTTACACACTCGTATAACGAACAGTGACAAGACAGCTAAACAGTAATGTAAAAGAACCGACAATTTATAAGCCAAAGAAGAAAGAAAAAATGTTCGTCCGAATGCTTGCCTTCCCTCGTCGAATTTTAACGTGACATTTTTTTTTATCTTAAATTTGGAAACGCGAAATTTATTCAAATTATATTTTATACCTATTAAATAAATCTATTTTATTATCTATTTCGTATATGATGTTTGCGACACAAAATAATATATCATACGATACACTCTGTTTAATATTTATAAAATAGTTTTCATTTTGTCGCCCGAAGAATCGGACGAGTTACATTCACTCACTTTGGGGGTGGCTGGTTGATTCTCTTCTTTAAAATACAATAAAAAACGAACAATAAAGAATACGATAATAACTGGTAACTCCGCTTATTCTACGCAGATTAACGTTTTTCTATTGTAAAATCCTTCATTAAGAGTTAGTCTGAAGGCGAAAAAGAGAGAAAAAAAAAGTATAAAGAGAAATAAAGAGATATATATTCGGAGTGAATTCTATAACCATCTGTTCCGCTCGACCGCCTCTGGAGTTAGTATTTTCATTGCTTTCAATTTTCTATTTGATTTCTCTCCAAAAGCTGCAAATCTTTCCTATTAGCGAAATAAATTCGCTTTTTTTTCTAGCGTTTTATCGCCAATCAAAAGAAATGACCGTGAATGTTGTCCATACATCTATTTATTATTATTTTTATTATTATTATTATTGGTTAATGAGAATTGTATTTGTAATATTGTGTTGGTCCGTTGTCGGGGACAACGTATAGTATTATTACTAAATTAAATTATGGGTTGGATATGTTTATATTTCGGTGTTAATATCGTATACGTTTTAATTATTACTTTAAGAATGATAGTCTGAGCGCGTATTCCTAGCCACAGTACGGAACAGCGATAATGTTTAGGACACACATAGAGATCATCGCGACATGAACGCGCGGGTTACGATATTAGCGGTGTCGCCATAGATTCAGACTTTCTTTTTTACTGAAAATCATAAAATGCCACGAAAAGGGATGTGAGAAAGGTTAAGTTGTAGGCTTGGGTAGGCCAGGTTTAGTTAAGTTAATTGGGTTATTTAGATTAAATTAAATGTCGCCATGCGCAGTTGAAAATGTGAAAGTATGGAGATTTCTTAAGGTAACCAAACGTGTGTGTGTGTGTGTGTGTCAAAAATGCTTACCGGCATTAGTTGCGTCCTTTGGTTCGAAACAATAGATTTAATTACTATAGACTTTTGAATTGTTTATAGCGGTCTACAGACAACATACAGCAACTGTAACGTTGTTTAGCCGCCTTTGCAACATTTAAGGCCATATGACGGAGGGGACCAGCGGCTTTACGTGGGATTCTAACCACGGGTCGCTGCAACATCTGGACGCAGAGGACAGTCTCCCATCCAACTACTCTCCAGACCCAATGTCGATTTCGATAGGAAGCGCGTTACGACACTGGCCACGATGTAGCTCCAACATACAACACTCAAAACATTCCCATATTATCAGACCAGAAACAGTACACAGTATTTTTGAAAAATACAGTTTAAAACACTTCATAAATATCGTACAATATTTTTTTTTTAAGTTTGTACTTAAATTTTTTTAATATTGTACTACTTAGTTTGCACGAATATAATTTTTTATGACAATATATTCACAGACAATTTTAAAAATTCTTAGCGAATTTGTAATTTTGTATAACGCACACATCCATCAGTATTGTTTCTCGGCATTGCATAAAGCGTAACCTCGACCGTAAAACCTGTTACTAAATAAACTGTATGTACCATTGGTTCCAGTAGTTAGGATAAAGTGGGCCGTCAAGTACTCGTAAGTGTGACCTAGTGTATCTTCACTACTGGAGCCGATAGTACTACGAGTAATTTCCTTCAGAAGGATGGGGACCGCCTTTAAAAAATGTGAACCTTTTTTTTTTTTCTCAGAAATACAAGAAATATAAATTTTCCAAAGATAATTCCGCTTCTATATGTCAGAATTTTAATCCTTCGGCTGTTTTTTTTAGTCCTTAACTCGAAAACATCGTGAGCATTTTTAACGGTAAATGACGTCACATTTCATTACGCAGCATAACATAAGTAAAACGACTCAGCATTTAACGAAATACATTAATGGGTATGCGCGTGTGTGATATGTGTGTTTTATTTATTCAGGAACTCCTCGAGACCCTCTCCAACTAGGGAAATTGGCCCCACCTACCACCCTAATTTCTCCATCGTTAATACCCAAACTACGCCTAAACCAAAGTACGCAGCCGGAAACGTCAGAAGTGGTAATCAAACCACTGGTGAAAAATTCATCTTCAGCTAAACAGTCAACCTTTCACCAAACAGACCAAAACAAAGACGAAGAAGAAGAAGAAGAAGAGAAGACGGAACTTCCCCAAAACAATCTCTTGGAAGATGACGTTAGCAGCGCCATGATGACGTCATCGTTACTCGCCGAAACTGATTCAAATTCCAATGGAAGCGGTCAAGTAAGTGGAGAGATTAATAACACGCAATTATCCAGTGGTGGGCACGCGCAACAATTTTTGTAGCGCCGCAACCGCAACCGCAACTCTGCTGAAATAGTTGCGCCGCACGCGCAAGCGCAACCCTTTTCAAAAAGTTGCGCCGCAAGCGCAAGCGCAACCAAAAATGTTGCGCCGCAAGTTGCGCCGCAACTTTTTGCGGCGCAACTGCCCACCTTTGCATTTAACGTATATCTGCAGTGGTGGGCACGCGCAACAATTTTTGTAGCGCCGCAACTGCAACCGCAACTCTGCTGAAATAGTTGCGCCGCACGCGCAAGCGCAACCCTTTTCAAAAAGTTGCGCCGCAAGCGCAAGCGCAACCAAAAATGTTGCGGCGCAACTGCCCACCTTTGCAATTATCATTTGCTTACTTTTCTTTATATCAATATATCTCATAGCTTACGCGTATACGGTAAATGGGTGGGCATGGTGCTTATTATGAGAACGCGTGTAGCCGTAGGATATCCTTCAAACTAAGTAAAAGTATAAATATTATCACGTAAAAGGGATTTTGGTGAATAAAATTAAAACTTATGTTGAAGATATTTTGACGGCTGAAGTAACGCGGAAGAATTAATAATTTTAATTTCTATTTTCTAATAAATTAAAATTAAAAATAAATTTAATTAAGAGCGAAGTAAAAACACAGTATTAATGGTTTTTATTTCTGTCGTCTAAAGAAACGAGTCCTGTTAATTTTTAATAGTTTAATAATAATAATAGTTCCCCTTCATTCGAAAATGTAGAGTAATTTTGAGACGCGTTAAATATTTTTACCGGGTTCAAATTCTCATTGTTAATATTGTTTGTTCATTTCTGTTAAAAAATGAACTTTTATACACATTGTATTTCATAATGGACCCATTTTAAGATAATTAATTATTAGTAAACGTTATTAGTAAATTAGTAATTATTAGTAAATTTTGTTGTAATTTTACGATTTAGAATTTAACGCAAATACTTCCAGTGATATAGCAAAATATTTTAGAGCTAAAAGGCTGTTGTTACACAGATATTTCGGTACAGCGAAATTTAATTGAAAGGAATCAAACCCAGCAAAGTATACAAAAAAAATTATGAATATCTGCATCCCATTATTATTATCGTTATCAGGATCACGATTTTAAAGACTTTATTTTTTAAAGAAAGATGAGATAATATTCCGACTACACACACACACACACACACACACACACCCACGTCCTGCTGTGGAAAACATTATAAGTTTCAATTATAAATCCACGTATTAAAACTAGAAAGAGAAATAATGTCTTTACAACATTCTCGCCATTAACATAAAATGGAAATCACTTCAGATCGTCCAATTTTCTGCTGTTTTGATTCCTTTGAAGAACTGGTTGTCTATATGGGCCATTCTTGCTTACATGTTGTATTTCATTTCAATGGGAAATAGTCATAACTCACTGCAGAAACTTTTTAAAACTTTATAGTCACTGAATAAAATGACGAAAGACCTACGTTTCGACTATAAACTAATTATCGTCATCAGACAAAAAATAATAAGAGAATCAACCTCGAGAACGTAGATTCAGTAATTAACCCTTTAGTGCCTGAGGCACCTTCTTGGTTTTGAAATGGCACCCTGTTAATTTAAATGAACTGATTTAAACTTTACGCAATTTTGGTTACGATTTTATTTTTTTCATATTTTCAAATACTCTTACGGTGTCCACATACGTGGACAACGAGCATTCTGGGAACTGTACGATAGTCCCAACGAGATAAAGTACCGCCCTCTCTTGTCTCAATGATGCGTAATTTGTTCATATACATGAACAAGAGGTACTTGTCAATATAATGAAGTCAACCAAAGACTACGTCTTGGTCAGTGTCGTAACGCCGCTGACCGTCACTCAGGAAGTTGGAGCGGTAGTGGGGCTGGAGAGTCGTTGGTTGAGAGACTATCGTCCGCGTCCAGATTATGTAGCGATCCGTGGTTCGTATCCCACGTAAAGCTGTAGGCTCCCTCCATTATATGATCTTAGATGTTGCGAAGGAGGTTAAATAAACCTCATCATTACATAATGTCAACCAAT
Source organism: Bathynomus jamesi (assembly GCA_023014485.1). Classification (NCBI taxonomy): domain Eukaryota; kingdom Metazoa; phylum Arthropoda; class Malacostraca; order Isopoda; family Cirolanidae; genus Bathynomus; species Bathynomus jamesi. The sequence continues at coordinate 131,650 of JAJOZX010006564.1, forward strand.
CAGATACCAGACACGAATATGTAACAATGTGGCAGACGTAAAATTGTTCACTTTTGTGGGCTAAAGGCATTAAAGGATTAAATTATACTCACTACATTTTCTTTTTAGTATTTTTAGGGGCAATTATTTTAAACGGAGACAGTTTACATAAACAGTTTTATTTCTTCTTTTTCTTTTTTTAGCAGGTAATCAGAGATGAAGATCGGACTAAAAAACCACGCAGGCGTAGAACAGCCTTCACGCACGCGCAGTTGGCTTTTCTGGAAAGGAAGTTTCGTTTGCAGAAATATTTGAGCGTAGCGGATAGGTCGGACGTAGCGGAAACGTTGAATTTGTCCGAAACGCAGGTCAAAACTTGGTATCAAAATAGAAGGTAATTAGAGAGAGAGAGAGAGAGAGAGAGAGAGAGAGAACCAATCATGAAACTTGATGATAAAAACAACACTTTTTACATCCGAAAATCAGCATTTTTTCAAGTGTATTTAAATTACTACTCAATCTTAACCCTTTTACTGAAATCCAGTGAATTGTCATTGGTAAAATGGACGATAGAAAATTATATGTACAAATGTTTAACTTCTAATATCTAAATTCTAAATTATAGATGTGGGCATCTAAATTCTAAACTGAAAAAACTAAACTCTAAGTTCTAAATTAACTTACGAGTGAAATATATCTCGTAAAAACCTACGATACCGTTTTTCGCAGGACAAAATGGAAACGTCAAAACCAATTACGACTGGAGCAGTTACGTCAAGGAGGAGGTGTAGGGCTTGAGAAGGACCTCGTAGTGGGTGGTGAAGGAAGTGGGGGCCGGTTATCCCCTTCGGATCATGGTCTTGGAGGGGCTTCCACGTGCTGCCCCCCTTATTTCCTCCCCCCCGTGGAGAGATCTTGCTTCATCGCGACGGCTGGGCTTTTCACTAGACTCCCATATCCACCTTCGTACCACTTATGACTTTCGCCCCCATCTGATCACAATTAATAATAAAATTCTCACTAATTACTGTAACGTGTTGATCCAAAGATGCTAAAATTTATTATTATTTGTATACATAAACGTATATATATATATATACTATAGAAATAGAATTTAAAAACTTTAGTTTCGATAAATTGAGATTCATTATTGTCATAATTTCGGAACTGACATTAGCTTCCCAAACTTGCCAAAGAAACACAGAAAAATCATGTGGTGTGTTCATTTATTCGTCACAACCCAATTAACCAAATCTTCTAATTATAATCTAACCTAACTCTATAATACTATACCTGAAACCTAACTCAAAGTTGAACTGAGAGAGAGAGAGAGAGAGAGAGAGAGAGAGAGAGAGAGAGAGAGAATTATTTTATTGTCCAAGTCTTAAATCAGTAGTTCCCCGCCCCCCCAAACTCTATGTTACCGCCATCAGAATTTCTTTTCACTGACATCCATTTATAGGGTCAATCTGATGAAGGAGGGGATTATTTCAAGTGATGAAACTGCCAAACAATATATTTAATAGACATTATCTATTACGAGCGGATAATTTGTAAAAATACTTCTCAATCACTCCTCTATTGGTGATACTTTCTTCATTAATGGTGCTAACCTCAAAACCGTTGGTCTTTATAATACTTCATGGCTTATTTCGTATCATAGAACTTTATACTTGAAACTGATTTGTGCCCTTGGCAATATCTTTTTACAAAGACACGTCTCGATAACGGGACAGCCTATATAGGCGAATAAATAAGGAAGGCCTAATACCCAAAGTTAGTTAATTTAAAGACATCTTATTGTCACTGTTTGGCATCTAGAAGTTAATAAGACTGCAACGTCCAAAATTGAAGTGTTTTATAGGCTTCTTTGAAGAGTTTGAAGTTACAGTATTTAGGGCACACAAGCACGCAATTGTCAAAAATAGGTTGATTATAGTTTCCATTAGCATGACTTTCCTACCTCTGTACTGTTATATATATATATGTGTGTGTGTGTGTGTGTATAATTTATACTAATCATATGTCTCCCTTTTAATGAGATTTGACAAAGTCTAAAGTTTACTCAGAGTGTATATTGTTTGTACAACCAACCAATTCGCGCTCTGCTGATTTCCGCGTACAAATAAACAACACTGATGGAAAGAAAGTTAACGACAAATTTTCCATGAACGATTTTTCATGTCAAGTTCCCTAATCAATGATGGCTTCTATGTTCTTGTTTAAAGTGCTAACTAAACTTAAGAAGCCTCTTGTGCGTACAATCTTCTTTAGTTAATATTAGATGATTATTTTTTGTGTTATTTTTCTTGTTTTTAAAAGTATATAAAATTTGTCTAGTTGGTAACTTGAATAAGTGAAATTGATGAATGTATGTGACCATAGCCTACAAATTTTAATATTGTAATGCTAAGTTTGAGTTATTAGGAAACTCAGTTCTATCGTACCTTTTAATGTAATATATTGCATTTTAATGATGTAAAATAACATGTAAATAACTGTAAATATGTTTATAATGATAATAATTAATGTATATTCGTAAAAGAAATGTACGTTACCATTTTGAAATAAATGAGTGAACAAATTTTAAGTCGTTTTTCGTCAATTAATCTTCAGTATTTTCTAATAAATGTAATTGTTACATAAAGATGTCATAATCGATTTATCACGAAAAGATTGATGGAAGATAAATGCAAGTAGGGGAATCCTCTAAAAATGGTCGATTCCATCTTGAAAATTAAAAGTCACCCCAACGATAATGAACGAGACGGATGGAGAGGTGGTTCCTGTACTGTAAGACTGTTCCTGTTGTCCACTTTCAAACGTTAACTTGTTTCCATATTGTTTCGTCAATTTTTATATATCGTACTTTGCATTTTTATAAAAGAATGAAGTTCCATTATTTGACAGACTCGTAAGTATATTATGTGTATTAGTTAGTGAGCACATTACGTAGGCTAAGGTTGTGTATTACGGTGAAACTGTTATAAGAATTGATGTATTTTTTAAGCTTAATTTTGGTTGGAATCTAATTCTGTGAATAAAGTGTGCAATCATTAATTTTATGAAAAATGCAGTTTATCTTTTAATTCATTAATAAAAATAAAATGAATTTTGCGGGCAAAGGGGGAGTTTTCTCCCCTCTATATCAATTATATATCTATTAAATTATGAAAACTTCGTCTTCGTTGTAAGAGTGGATATTAGGGTCTTTGTTAGCTCGTAAAACGCGTATCAAACGGCCGTTTGTTGTCGTTTAGGTTGGGTTTTAGTAGAGCCGACGAGAGCCGCTGAAATGAGACAACAGTAGTATATATCGCACAAACTTGTTTTGTTGTTGAAACACGCTTGAATTTGTGCCGCGAAATTTAATTAATTAACCTTTACCAGTCTTTATTGTAGGTAATATTACTCCTAAGCACCTGACCCGACTTAACCTGACCTAACTAAAAATTTTATATATATATATATATATATTCATTTAGTGTTAAAAATTAAATCAAATTTTACAAGTGATATATATATATATATCAGTGGCGACGGAGGGGTCAGGCTCAGCCTGACCTGTTATTTCTCCTGCTAGGAACTTAAAAAACTAACAATACACAATCCCATTTCTTGTCAAATTGTCAGGCTAAAAATTTCCATCCATCCATCCATCTATCATCTAAACCCCATTTCCCCAGTGAAGGAGGTCGGGAGAGAAACGTGGAAAGAGAGGGAAGATGTGTGGCTAAAAATTTTGAGTCGGCTATCTTGACTTTATAAAACGTTATAATGACGATGTTAGGATTTATAAACAAGGTTATATAGCTATTTGCATATACTGTGACTGTACATAAAGTTTACTGTATTATTATGCATCTTCTCAAATAACAAAGCCTTACAACTCGCATAAAAATGCACAATTCCATGTCTTGTCAGGCAAACAATTTTAAGCCTGACGTCGGTGCTACTATAACGTGCGGTCTACAAAGAAAGATATTTACACTATAGCGTGCGGTCTAAAACATATTTACAAATTCAATTACATTAAAACAAAAAACTTAAAGGACAAATAAAACAAAATTCATTCTATGGGATATAATGCCCGGTTAGGTCAACTGTATGCCCTTGATAATTGGTTAGGTTAAGTTGTGATATTTTCGTTAGTTTAACGAAAATATCACAACTTAACCTAACCAATCGTCAAGGGCATACAGTTGACCAAACCGGGCATTCAATTAACCTAACCGGGCATTATATCCCATAGAATGAATTTTGTTTTGTCCTTTTAAATTTTTTTGTTTTAATGTAATTGAACTATTTGTCTCCATGATTCCCCCTTTTATAGTCCGCCTTCACCTCACAGGTCAGCACAAATTCAAGTCAGGTCAGGTCACTTCAGCGCAAATTCTTTTGTAGACTAAAGATATCTTTGTAAAGCGCACGCTTATAGTAGCACCATGACGTCTCTTTGAAATATGTTATGATGTAAATCTTATGATTTATTTGTTGTAAAGTCATTTGGATATTCACTATACGTAAAGTTAATTAGTATTTTAATTGATTTATTACTTTGTATCCACCGAATAACCAAGTTTTTAATGTTCGAAGTCAGGCAAATTCCCATCTGCTTCACAACTTGCTGCTGTGCCAATTATCTTTAATTACTAAACATTTAAAAGCAATATTTACATATCATACTGGCAGTTGGGTATTTCTATATATTCTAGTTGTGTATAGTACAGTAAATTTTAGGAAATTTAATACACAACATATGGAAAGTGTTCATTTTATATAAAATCTCACGTCTGCTTCGAAACAGTCCAAACTGCTGCGCTGAATTGCCAAATCTCTTTTTCTTTAAACTTAATCTTATTTTCAATAATATGTATATAAGGTGGGTTGGGTGGAAAATAATTGTCCAATTGACTTAACATTTAAAAATTAATTTAATTTAATAATTTTAAAGTTACCATTGCGAGTTTAAGTAAAACAGTTGGTGCTATCGGTCAAGAACAGTATCAGCTATATTACGTCAGTGTGGAGCATTGAAAGAGGCTTCAGAAAGCATTTTCAGTGATGAAATCTCGTAGGATGAAGATAGTTTAAACCAGGGTGAAAACATTTATGTAAAACTAGATGACTTTTTATTTACGTTTTATATTTGCTGCTTTGGAAAATTACTTAGCAATGTTGAAAAACTATTGGTATTATTCTACTATTACACCCGTCTAACGTCCAGCAATTATTATATGTTCATTAAGTAGATTTTTTAATTCTAACACACTTTCCTTCTATAGCGTTTCCGTCGCAAATGCTTCGTTTTCGAGATATAAACATTTTTTTGGTGTGTATCTAGTGTGTTCGTACGTTCGTTTGTGTGTTCGTACGTTCGTTTGTGTGTTCGTACGTTCGTTTGTATGTTCGTTACATGTCTGCCCAATCACTGTGCTCCATCCATTTCGAATTTGAATTACTTTCGTACCGGAATGGAACACTCATTCCACTCATTCAGAAGTACATTAGGCCTGGTCCTGTGATTATAGTGATTCCTGGGCTGCCTTCAAGACTAAGTGATTTAGGTTAGGTTAGATTAGGTTAGGTCAATTTTGAAGGTGAAATTTATGTTTTTCCTATGTTTTAACGAATCTGACCTTCAAAACCGTCAGAAATGACTCGTTTTCGATTGCCGGCTGGGGGGAGGGGGGTTATCTCAAAAACGAGTCATTTCCGACGGTTTTGAAGGTCAGATTCGTTCAAAACATATCAAAAACCATAGGAAAAACATAAATTTCACCTCGAAAGGGAGACGGGTGTAATACTGTACATTTACCAAACTATTTGATGTTTTATAGTGCAGGATAGTGAACATAGAATTTGCAAAAAAGAAAATTAATAATTTTATTAGTTTTTTGGAAGCCAAATTCAATGACAAAAGTTATAATGAGATTCTTAAAAAGACATGTGACATAGTAACTTGTCCGATCATTCCTTCCCTTTAAAAGAAATTTACTTTAGCATTCCGAATATCTCTGTAACAGCTTGAAGGAACGATTTGAATGCATTCAGTTCTCATTTTTTGAGCTGTTGAATTCATTAATGTTTGTAATATATAAAGAAAATTTCCCCAAAAACTTAATAGAAGCACTTGAATGTAAGTACAGTAATCTATTTGACGTAAAAGCTTTAACGTCAGAATTAAAATACATCAATCAGGACTCCGATTTTTGTCAGTGCAAACGTGCAAAAGAAACTTTAAAGCTTTGTCATGACCTTGGATTTAAACAGCCTTACCTGAAACGATCAAATTAATTCGGCTCCTTTTGACAATCCCTGTAACTAGTGTGTCAACGGAAAGAAGTTTTTCAACGCTTAACAGAATAAAGACACCTACGGAATACCATGTCTGAGGAAAGGCTGTCTAGTTTAGTAAGAATTGCCATAGAGAAAGAAATTGTAATATCGCGAGAGAAGAATAAAATGTTGCACGACAAAGTAATTGAAGAATTTGCATTAAAACCAAGAAGATTGGAGTTCATGTATAAATAAATAAGGTAAGGCGATGTTTTATTTCCTAAATTTATGCCAGTTAAAAATATTCTAATTATCATACATAATGCATATCACGATGAAACAAGTATCAAATTAGATAGATAGATAGATAGATAGTTAGATAGTTTTGGGGACACCAATTTTTTGGATCCCTGATTGGCCGAAAGTTGGTGACGTAGGAAATAACTAACCAACCTCGAACGACCACCTAACCTACTGTAACCTTGTACCTAACCCGGATATAAGAGTCACTCTGATTGGCCCGAAATATGAAATAACGGAATTACCGGAACTTACTGTATTATATATACAGGGTGATTCAAAATAATGTGGACACATTTTGAAATTATTAATTTGAATACTAAATGCATTTAATAAAAACTTTACTGTGTACATATTAAAGTAACCGCGTAAAAACATTTAATAGTCAATTCAGGTTAAATGTTCTAAATGTTCACCATTTACACGCAATCATGCGGCGCAACGTCCCAAAACATCGCCACACAGTAAATTGTGGACATTTTGAACATTTAACTTAAAAAGACTATTAAATGTTTTTACATGCTTAATTATGTATACAGCAAAGTTTTTGTTCGATGAAATGAGTATCGAAAATAAATAAATAATTTTAAAATGCTTTTACATTTTGAATTACACACACACACACACACATATACTGTACAGGGTGGGCGGAAAGTAGCTCCCTATTTTGGATTGGTAAAAAAATACGTATATTATCCATTTATTTCAGAAGAAATAATATAAAAAGGTAGGCATACATGGTAGGTTTTCTCTAAAATTCAATGTGGGCTCCAACTCTTTCCACCAGCTTCTGGAGCCGCCCAGGAATGGCGTCCACTGACTTTAGCAGGAACTCCGGCGGGATGGAGGACATGACTTCCCGAATTCGGTCCTCCAGTTCTTCCAATGTCCTCGGTTTGGTGCGGTAGACTTCTTCCTTTACCCACCCCCAAAGAAAGAAGTCGCACGGTGTCAAGTCGGGGCTCCTGGCTGGCCATTGATGTGGACCACGATGACCCATCCAACGCCTAGGGAAGTGGGCATCCAGCCACTCACGGACAACAAGAGCGAAGTGCGGAGGGGCGCCATCTTGCATAAATATCAGATCGTCGATGTTCTCCCATGTGCTGACAACCGGCCAGACCTCGTTCGCAACATAGCAAGGTACCGCTCAGCATTCATGGTGTTGCGCAGAAGGAACGGGCCCACAACCTGATCTGAGGTCATACCACACCACACCGTTACACTGAACCGATTCTGCCGTTTTTCAGCGGTAACCATGGGATCCTCTCCTGCCCAGTAGTGGCAATTGTGGCGGTTGACAAAGCCTCCGACGTGGAACACCGCCTCGTCGCTCCAGAGGATGTTGCGGAAGAGATGAGGCCAGTCTTCATGCCAAGCCAGCATGATTTCCCCGAACTCCATGCGAATGTCGCAGTCCTCGTCCGAGAGAGATTGGCAGTAATGCGGCTTCCACGCACGCCAGTTCAGCAACTTTCAGCACAGTTCGCACTGAGTAGCGGGAGAGTCCACTTTCCCGAGCTGCCTGGCGAGTTGACTTTCGTGGACTCCGTGCGAACATTTCCTGAATTGCCTGCCGTCTCCTGGGCCCTGGATGTCGAAGGGCAACCACATCTTCGAACATCTGCCACAGACCCCGTGGTCATGAGCTTCGAGTGGCAGTTCTTGATTGTTTTCGGGTCCACTCGGGCACGTGGTCCGTGAATGGCCCGCCACCATTTTGAACTCGAACGACAGATTGCCAAACTTCGTACCGTGCCGCCAACTGGGCACGCTCCTGCAGTGTTAAACGCTCAGCCATGTTACCCTTCAATCTGAAATGAAAAAAAAAAATGAACGTTACAATTGTACCACTTTAGAGAACACAAAGAGAACACTTTAGAGAAAAAAAGATTACCGTTACAATTGTACCACTTTAGAGAACACACCATAACAATATAACAATACAATCACAATTTATACATAATTTATATGTAATTTAAATTAGGGAGCTACTTTCCGCCCACCCTGTATATATATATATATACGTGTACACGCACCTTGGTTGGTTAACCTTGGTTTTGCTTCGGCCCGAATTGGTCATTCTGACGAAGGTTAAACTTATCACTCCACCTCAGACTTAGTTTAACGTGGAATCCGAACCACGCCCTATCAGCAGCCCAGCGTTTAACCACTAGGCTACCCAGGGTACTAACCAATTTTTTTGTGTGGAAGGATGAACAGCTGGGTTTTGCTGCGCGCCGCCTGCCGTCACTGGGTCTCGATCCCGGGACCAATGGATTCGTAGTCAGCTACGCTAACCACTACACCACCGAGGCATACCACCCGTGAAAGTTTAAAAAAATGTAACTGCAAAAATAATGCTACATTCTGGTGATTTTTCAGGGAAAGATATGCAGCAAAATAATCAGTTTAACGAAACTTTTTTTTTGTTTTTTTCAGTGATTTCCATATTTTTTTCATACGTAAATTATGACGACTTATATTTTGAAATACCATGAAAAAATCCATTTTAATCACAATCAACCTCCATGTTGCCTTCCCTTAATCACAACACATTATATGACCATAGAATACTTATTTTTTACTATTGAAATTACATAAACCTATAAATATATTAGTCTCAATAAACCAGAAAATGTAAGACATTTTATTTTACTTTCTGTGCTTTAGTCAGAATTAGGTTGTTAAAGCGTATTTTATTTAGATGACAAGGGGGATGCTATACCCGACTCATTCCCCCCCTCAATTCAAGCCCTAGTTATAGTTAGGCGTATAGGTATGGACTATAGATATAGGACTATAGTTATAGGTAGGCGTATACTTATAGATATAGGACTATAGTTATAGGTAGGCGTATACTTATAGGTATAGGACAAGGCGTATGTGTAGAAATGAATTTTGAACAAGGTATAGAAATTTTCAACAAGGTATATACATAAGTTGGTACAAAATAAGTGTGACACAAAGAATCAAAACCACGGGTATTCTTTCTTGCAAATAATAAATTATATATATACTATATAATATGAGCTTAAAGTACGGCTGTTCTTTCTACATGGCCTTCCATCTTCTAATTTACTTTTCAAACGATAGTTAGTTAAATAGGACTAGAACACGCACAATGTCGTAAAATCGCTTCCTGTCAATCGGCGAAGTTAAGCAACAAGGTTGGGTGGAAGTCCTCTACGTCCAGATGATGTAGCGACTAGTTGCTCGGACCCCACGCAGAGCTGTAGGTCCCCTCCGTCATATAATCTAGAATGCTGCAAAGGGAGTTAAATAACCCCATAAAAAGTTAGTTGAATGATCGAACCAACAAAACTTACCAATATTTCGTCTTATTTTAAAATGATATAGGTATGGATAAATTTTTATAGGTAAAGGGTATATATATATATATATATATATATATATATATGGTGAATTTCACAATTGAACACATGAAATGAATGAATTATGTAAACCCACAAGGAAAAGGAAAAATGATTTCAAGGCTTTTCGTGTATTCAGAAGTACACCTCATCAGGGAATGTCATTCCCTGACGAGGTGTACTTCTGAATATACGAAAGCCTTGGAATAATTTTTTTCCTTTTCCTTGTAGTTAACATAATTTCTGCAACTCAGACTCGAGGTGGCATTGTTAAAGTAATGAAATTGAGCTGAAAATCGCTGTCATGAACTACTATTACCTCGTGTATAGCCTACTCTGTGGTAGGCCTTTGACACTTTGGCGCCACTGATTGGGAGTCGGTACTTCTCTGATTTTTCATGGAATGATTATTGTTTTGTTGGCCGGGGCCCCTCCGAGTGTACTGAGCGCATCACGGATATGAGTCTCTGGGGCATGGAGGCGTACATTCCATATTCGTTACTTGCTATTAATGTGAAAAAAACCTTGGTTTAATTTTATTTGTTCTAATGCTATCCACAACAGAGGAAGCTTTTAAAAGGTACCGTCGCCATTCAACTCCTGACTCTCACTCGGCTTATATTTCTACCCGGAATCGTGCAAAATCTGTTCTTCGACTTCCTATCTAATTCTCGCTCTTCCTGGTACCTAGTCAAGAACTTCTCTAACAACTTTACTTCTTTTTCTTTCCCTTCTGACGGCTCAGTTACGTCTCTTCTCTTGATAAAGCTGAACTCTTCGCTCAAACTCAATCATGGACGACTCTGGAGCTGTTCCTCCATCTGACTTAATTGTCTGAAATTAGAATCTCTTCTAAAGATGTTTTTTCTGCCCTATCTGGGCTCAACTCTTGGAAGAAGCGTACGGTCCTGATGGAGTCCTTCCTGTTGTCCTGAAGAACTATGCTTCTGCGCTGACACCCTGCCTAAGCAAACTCTTTCGTCTTTGTCTTTCATTTGGTACTTTTCCTTCCTGCTGGAAGTTCGTTTTCATTCAGCCTGTCCCAAAGAAGGGTGACCACTCTCAACCCTCCAACTATCGTCCAATTGCTTTGATTTCTTGCTTTTCTGTAGTTTTTTAATCTATCCTTAACGGGAAGATTCTTCAATACCTCTCCACTCGCAACTTTCTTTCAGATCGTCAGTATAGATTCCACAAGGTAAGTTCTACTGGCTATCATCTTGCATATCTCTCTGACTCTTGGTCATCCCTTCCGAGGTTTCAGTGAAACCTTTGCTATTGCGCTAGACATATCAAAAGCCTTTGATAGTCTGGTAGAAATTCTTAATTTCGAAACTACCCTCCTTCAGTTTCTATCCTTTTATCTGTTCCTTCATCTGATTTCCTTTCTGGCCGATCTTGAGTTGCGGTTGTAGATGGCCACCGTTTTTCTCCTGAAGCTATTAACATTGGTGTTCTTCAGGACTGTCCTGTCGTCCACTCTCCTTTGTATTTATCATTGATATTTTAAGTCTCACTTCCTGTCCTATCCACTCGTACGCTGATGATTCCACCCATAGGCATATGAGGCGGAGGGTCGGGGGGGGGGGCAACCCCCCAGGACTAGGGAAATGAGCATTTTCAGGGCAGGTTTTTCCTGACATTCCTTTGTTTTTTTTTTACTTCTTGAGGTGAATTAATTATTTGCTACTATACTTGTAGTTAATAATTAAAACGTAAGTTGAGGACTTACTGAATTCTATATCAACTGCAATGCCGTAGTTTTGCTTGTCATTTAGAAATGTTGTAGCAAAATTGTATCTAATTCTTGTAAATTGTTTTTTATATCGAAAAGGCGTTAATATATGCTACTCATACTCTAACCTTTATTTTATGCTACATATAGTGCTTATGCGGAAATCGGGGCACCCTGAAAATTTTTAGGGTAAAAATTTTCCGCCCCCCCCCCTCCGCGTCAGTAAAGTGGCATCCCATACGCCTATGATTCCACCCTTCATTTCTCCACCCGCTTTACAGAGCGTTCCTCTCAACAGTCGCTCCATGATTCTCGTGAGACAGCTATCGTGCACCTGATATATGATCTTTCTACTATCTCTGATATTGGGCAGAGAAAACTTTGTGGCTTTCAATGCCTCAAAAATTCGGTTTCTTCATCTGTCTACTCGTCCCTTCTTCGCTGAGGTAAGCTAATACAGTATATCTTTTTATGGGCTAATATATGCTACGCATATTAGTGAGATGTTTATGAAAATTAGGAAGTGGCCAGTTAGAAAAAAAAAAATTTTTTAGTTGCGAACTTGTGACTTGAAAAGGGCGACCAGAGGAGAAGGCGACAGAAAATATTGGGGGGTGCAGGAACCCCCCATACCCCCCTCCTGAGGCGCCAATGAACAGCTCTACTTGACCGGGTGAAATCGGTACCGTCTTGAAGTTTGTCAGCGTCCTTGGTAGATTGAATTTCAGCGCCCTTAATATTTTTTACAATTTAAAATTTTTTTTCATGACAAAAGTACAAATATAGGAATATAGGTCTCTCGCCGCAACAAGAAGAAATAAAAGTTTCCTCAACAATCTGACTGCATGTCAGACGATTTTTATATTTTGGATTTCTTTTTATGCATTAAGTTTTTTCTCGCCGTTTATTGGCACCCCCCGAGCAACCGCCCAGTTAGCCCAGGGCCTTGAGCCGGACCTGGGTGGAATGAAAGGCTTTTGATTTAGTCAATTCTCCGCCTCTTACTGACTGTCTTCAATCCCTCTTTCTCCGCCGTAATGCCACCTCACTCTTCTGTCTCTATTACAACGGACACTTAGGGCCGGAATAAGCATTGTTAGGGCCGGGGGCAATGAATATTTTCGGGCCGGTGTCACTAGGAAAACACTAGAAAAACACAATTCTTTACCTGATATATCATACATGAGTAGGCTGACCATATTTCCTTGAGACAAAAACGGGACATTGGGATGGCAAAAAAGGGACGGGGGTTATGTAATATTCTGTATTCATGAAAAAGTAAGTACGTACATGAACATATTGAGCTTACAATTATTCTTCAATGACAGGGACGGCCAGGAAATATAAAAAAAACGGTACGTATGGTCAGCCTATACATGAGTGATGTGATCAGCTGACTGGGATCGATCAACAGAAAACGAAACAAAGATGTGATTACAGAAAATGTATACTTTGTTCACATTAATGGGATACTAAACTAGGTTTCGTAGAAGCGGAATCTAGAATTTTTTTTTGTTCCTCATGGTCGACCAATTATTTCAACGGTAGATTATAGCGTTTACATAGTTTCTTGGGGTCGGTCAGCATCTTGGGGCCGGGGGAAATTGCCCCCCTTTGCCCCCATTATAATCCGCTACTGCGGACACTGTTCTTCTGAACTCTAACTGCATGTCCTCCTCTAAGGAGAGCATGCAGTAACAGACTATCGACACATTCCTTCCTCTTTTCTGTCCAATTAACGAAAGCATTAATCGGTATTCTCAATCTTTCATCTACTCAACCGGTCAACTTGAAAAGAACCTTCCTCAATTTTTAAAAAGGGCTACCGCACAGTAGCTAGCAATTATAGGCCTATTAGCTTAACGTCAATTGTCGGTAAACCTTTGGAATTCGTAGTTAGGGATCGTATCGTTGATCACTTAGTCGCGATTTGATTAAGAGTCAGCATGGGTTTCGGCGCCATAGATCTTGTTTAACTAATTTGTTCGAGTTTTATAACGAAATAGTGCGCGAATACGATAGGCATAGAGCGGCTGGCGTTATTTATTGAGACTTTAAAAAAGCATTCGATACAGTTCCGCATAGATTAATTGCGAAGGTTAAAGCGCACGGTATACGCGGTCAGGTAGCTAACTGGTTAGAGGAATGGCTTCGTGCCAGGAAACAGGGTTGTTGTTAATGGTAGAGAATCGGGGTGGTTGGATTTAGGTAGCGGTGTCCCTCAGGGTTCAGTGTTAGGCCCATTGCTATTCGTAATCTACATTAACGACATAGATGTAGGCCTGACCAGTAACGTGTCAAAATTCCGGACGATACTAAAATAGGCGGTAAAGTTCTTAACGTGGACGATAAAAATAGGCTCCAAGACGATGTAAATAGGATTTTGGAGTGGACGGATAAGTGGAAGATGCAATTTAACGTAGACAAATGCAAAGTTTTGCATATAGGTTCTCGTAACAACAATTACAAGTATACGATGGATGATAGACAGCTGGCGAGCGTTGACAAGGAAGTAGATTTAGGCGTACGCGTATCTAAGGATTTAAAAGTTAGGAACCAGTGCCTGGAGTCTTGCGCAAAAGCTAATAGGATGTTAGGCTTCATAGCGCGTAATTTCGAATTTAAATCGAAGAATATTATAGTCAGGCCTCATTTAGAATATGCTGTTCAGTTTTGGTGCCCGTATTTGCGTAAGAATATTGATAGGTTGAAAACGGTTCAGCGACGCGCCACGAAACTAATTCCGTCATTGAGCAACAAGTCTTACGAAGATAGGATTAAAGAGTTAGACTTGCATTCACTCGAAAGTAGGAGATTAAGGGGGAGTTTATTAAAGTTTTCAAAATCGTTAATAAAATCGATAACGTAAATTTTGACACTGTTCACTTTCGATAATAGCAATACTCGTAATAACGGATTTAAATTACGTGGCAGACGTTTCATTACTAACATCGCTAAAAACTTTACGTTTAAAGTAATTGATAAATGGAATAATCTTCCCGCGTCCTTCGTGAACTCTACCAGCGTTAATATGTTTAAAAATATTAACGTTGTTTAAAATAATAAAACAACTAGCAACAGGAGCTCTCGGGGGTAATGGTCGAAGATGAGTCTGTTGACGATTAATGCCAGCTTGTGATATGCGAGCAATAAAATTATATATAAAAAAATTGGACTAACACGAACTTAGATGTAGTTCGTAATGTAAACTAACCCACTTTTTTTTATACTCTTCATGCCTTTTTTTTTTTCTTATCCTCTCTCTACTTGCATGTCTAGTTTGCATGGTTTGTAAGCGTTCTTATTTTACTTCTTTTCATCTTTCACCCCTTTCCTATTCTCTTCGACTATTTTCCAACTTGTCAGCAGTGGCCGCAGGGCCGGATTAAGGGTTTCGTAGGCCAAGGCTGGACTGCGTGGACTTCAACAAATCTTTCTAATATATCGGTGTTAGAAAAAGTACTTGACAAATATAGATGCTTTATTAAATGAGATTACATATTTTTCATTTATAATTGAGTATAATATAGATAATTTTAAGAGATTAAATGCGATAGGCCTACATAAAAAATATATTTTACCAAGTTATATATATATATATATATAAAATATATATATAATATATATATATATTGCAAACAGCCGGACATTGAAAACATCTAACGGTTTAACCTAAGTAACCTTATCTTTCTGGCTTTCTTTTGGGTAGAATATGCACTGACAATATTGCAATATACGTCTCCATGATATTTGATTTATGCATAAAATTGTAAAAATTTCTGTAAAAGAAAAATACACATCACTCGAAAGAGAAAAACACATAAATATAACAAACATATAAACATAAATTTATTTTATGATATAAAATAATAAATTTAGGCTCCTTGGGTCTACTCTACAGTCTACACAAAGTGGAAAACTAAAACACCTTTACTTCAAGGTCAGATGACAACTACCAGAAAATCTGTTAGTGTTGTTGAAAATTTTTTTTTTTCGTAGGCCAAGGCTTTCAGCCTTTAAGCCTTCGGGTTAATCCGGCACTGAGTGGCCGGCGGATGATGGTGAGTCTTTTTTCTCTTTTTCTGAATGAATGTTAACCCACGAGTGACAGGTGTTGACTTAACCCCTTATTCTCTTCTCTTAACCCCCTACTCTTTCCTTTCTCTCGGGCTAACCTTAGAGTGGATCTTAGGGTCTTTGTTAGCCTTACTTTCTGTAGATCTGAATCTATCTCTCCCCCTTGTCTATGACCTCCAATCTTTGGTAATGGTTCAGAATACGGGCGCCACTTAAGCAAAATTTTGAAAAATACCATAGAGACAAAGTTGTTCTCTCATTAAAATACGTTGATTGCATGTGTCGCATTGGTATAATTTAGGTCTCGGGGGTACGGGGGCGGAGCCCCCATAAAGATCACGCATCACAAATTGATCAGTATAGGGTTCACTGTGATGCGTGATCTTTACGGGGGCTCCGCCCCCGTACCCCCGAGACCTAAATTATACAAATGTGACACATGCAATCAACGTATTTAATGAGAGAAACAACTTTATGGTATTTTCAAAATTTTGCTTAATTAAGTGGCGCCCGTATTCTGAACCATTACCCAATCTTTCAACGGCAGGATATCCTGGAGGGTCGAAAACTTTGGATCTTGATTTTGACTATCCTCCTTCTATAGGGAGGAGTAATTTTTGCGCGTATTCGCCCTTGGCACCTCCTTCCTGCATTAAATAAACCGAAATACTTGTTTCCAGTAGTCGGGATACACTGGGCCGAACGGTAAGCGTGTATAGACTTTTATAACCAACTGTACATTCATATCTGGCATGAAACACGTAATAATTATTAATCTATAATTTCATACAGACTACTTGTATGGATTAACTACTGTACATATTGGGGAATAAAATATTTTGTTGGCTTCTTTGTAATGAATAACTCAGAATTTGCTAATCCCTTCACAATAATAATGAAATAACCCATTTTAGAGTAAAATACTTTTACATCAAAGTAATAAAATTATTATAACGTGACTCAAAATCTAAATATTAAGTTTAGAATTAAACGTCAAACGAAATGAATTCCAGTGCTATAAACGGTTGTACTTTCAATTGTAAAAGACCTGGCAACATTGGGTGTAGAGGTAATAATAGTAGACCCATCTCATTCACTAGATGTTTACAGCGATTTCAGTAACTAATTTTAGAAGTACTAGAATAACTCGGCCCTTGTGAAATGTGTAAAAGAAAATGTTTAACTGAAACGATGAATAGTTAAACACAATGGTCCTTTCACAATAATAATTCTTATTTTTTCAATGGCGAAGTCTCGATACTTGCTGTATCTAAAAATCTTACAAGTATGTACCAGAATGTAGTCATTATTGAACTCTACTTCGTTACATTACATTTCATTTGGAAAACATGAAGCCATGTTCCTGTTATCCGAATCTTGAGCTATATTTTATAACAATAAAATCTTGCAAAACATCAATCTCAAGTTAGCTAATTAACATGCTTCAAAGAAACTTTTTATCTAGAAAGTTTCTCAGATAGATAGATAGTATTAGAATTAATTGGCTACTTATTGTAAAAGACCAACCGACTAAATTATCAGCATTCAAAACCAACCAGCTGGGTAGAATCAAAATGGAAGCGATAAAAAGAAATAGTGAATGTGTGCTCATTTAGCCTCAGAAGAATTTAGATCATTTGAGTGTGAAGTTTATTCTCGATTCTATGATTATTATTAACTGTAACTTAGTATTTACAAATGTATTTAAATCTCAATCTGTGTTTATACCAACTTTTGAGAACCAGTTTTAATTCACTTCGTCTGATTTAAGATAAATTTTTCTTTAATTAAATATTGCTAACAGGACTACCTTTTAAAAATTCTGAATATCCAAGACAATAGGATTGAAGAAATGTTAAAAAAAACCCACCTTTTTTACAGACCATGAAATGGTAAATTTTTAAAATAATTAAGGGTTAAGATTCGGTAGAACACATTCACTAAACTCGATATCTATATTTATACAGTTAGAGCCACAAAAATAAGAATACTTTATTCTATACTAGTTTTGGCGGAAATTCCTATTTATCGAGATATTTACTTTCAAAGTTATTAAATTTTGGCGCTATTATTCACTCGTCAAACCATCTCGTCCCGTGCGTAATGCAGTCATGTTATTAGTCAATCAGTGGCTGCCGCATTGTCACGTGACATCCCCGCGCATGTCCGGCGCTGAAATTTAAATTCAACAGTTGCTTTAGAAAGAGCACGCACCACACACAGCCAAAGTCCGAGTGGGACGTTATTAAACAAGTTTTGAGGGACGATAGCGCTGCTGTCGCTATATTTTGAGCTCACGGCGTGTTCAAGACCTCTCTTACATGTTCTCAGTGTGGTAATGAACTTAATTACCGTGAAGCCTCCCATAATTAATGTAAGTGCACTGATATTTCCAACTACTAACTTTTCCAGGTTCCGAATTCATTATGGGGTACCCATGCCCGGTTAGGTCATTTGGTTAGGTTGTTATTTTCGTTAGTTTTAATTGTACGCTCTTGACGATTGGTTACGTTAGGTTACTTTTGCCGTGAATATTACTGACGAAAATAGGTTTTTCTGGTCTATTTCAGGTTTCAATTGATTCTGGCCTTTTTAGCCCACAATTTCCCTCTTCAAAGCCCTGCATTGGGGGTGTTATCTACATAACGGTGCATTTGCGCTAAAAATTAAGGTCAAATTCAACTTAAACAGTATGAAATACACCAGAAAAAAATATTTTCGTCACTAGTTTGGGTGGATGTGTTCTACCGAATCTTTACCTAATTAAGTTATAATTTTGCATAATTCCAATTGTAGTTAATAGAATTTTTTAATTTGAAGTTCAACATTTGTCACCTTGCTTTTAAGAAAAAAAAAAAAAAAAAAAAAAAAATTTTAACTACTGTAAAAGTTGTATTTATATGGTGCTAAAATTAAATTTGAAGATTACCGTTTCATGGTTTGTTGCTCTGCGTAGCCCTCTTGAAAGAAGAAATTGATAATTCAGTTAACTTAAGTTGGCGACAAAGCGGTTAATTAAAAGGGGGCGGGGGTTTCAAACGTCAAATAACCTACACCCTAAAAAAGTTAGCCTTGACGAAATTTCGAGTCACTTTCGAGAGTAGGACTGAATTTATTAGAACTTCACTAGAAATCATTACTGCCTTTTTAAATTAATAAATCAAATTTATAACTAATCATAGGCGGGGTGTCTGGGGGGGGGGGACGATAGCCCCCTCCCCCCAGGACTAGGAATTGAGCATTTTCAGGGCAGGTTTTTCCTGACATTTCTGTTTTACATCTTGGTGAATTAATTACTTGCTACTATACTTTGTTAATAACAAGCGGTAGCTCGCTATCGCCCTCCGGGCAGGTAGCAGTATATGCCACAGTATATGCCACAGTATATGCATTATGCAGTGATGGGCAGTATCTAGATACATGTATCGCCGATACGTATCGATCGATACCTTTGTATCGGTATCGCTTTAGCTACTTGACAAAAGTATCGATTTATCGGTATCGTTAAGGTCAATTTTCTTAAATGTATCGAAAAAAATCGATACATTAATAAGAATTTTTAAATATTTAAATAGATGTTATAATATGACACTACTGAGTTATATTTATGAATATACATAAATAATAATATTAAATATTTATTTAATGACAGTACTACTCTACTGGTCACGTCACACAGTACGGCGCAACATTTAAACACGTTTGTACTTGTGTTATTGAGATTAATTAGCCGAAATAATCCAGGAAACTCTAAAATGTCAGTTGACATTACCATGCGTCACAAGATGGAATTCCTTGTTCGACAGTTTATCAGTTCTGTTGAAGCATAAAAGTGTCCTCAATGAAACAACTAGGACTACCAACATTTCGGGAAAATGAGCTTGATTTTCTCCAGGAATACCTAACCGTACTACAACCCATTGCAACAGCACTTGATAGGTTGCAGTCCGACAAAGAATGTTTTTACGGTTGCCTGCTTCCGACATTGTTAGCTGTAGAGAAGAAGCTAGAGCGTTTGAATTCGGAGGCATTGCGTCATTGTCAGCCACTTCTCAATGCAGTCACAGTAGGGTTCACTAAGCGGTTTGAAAAGTTTCTGTGCCTTGATGCGTCGCACGAGTGTAAAGCAGCAATACTGGCATCGTCTTCAAATCCTCTGTTCAAGTTAGTGGATGACAATAAAAGGCAAATTTAATACTAACTGTCAAAAAGAGGGTTCAAGAAATGTTGGTTAATGCTGTTAAGAGCCTCAGCGAGCAGACCCCCCAGCAACAATTAAGTGATGCTGCATCTGACGGAAGTGCAGATGATTTCTTCTGTTATGAGTCTGCTTCCACTAATGTGTCTGCAACCCAAGATTCCACTGAGATTGAAGTTTTACAGTATCTGGGTGACGGAAGTCATTCTCTCCAATCTCTGAGGCAGTACCCAGGGATTCTACGGGTCTTCCTGAAGTATAACACACCACTACCATCCTCTGCTCCTGTAGAACGGTTGTTTAGCTTGGCTGGTCACATTCACGCTCCAAAAAGGAATAGACTGCCTGGCCAGATGTTTAGCCAGCTGGTATTTTTGAAGGGTAATAGTAATCACTTTTAATTGTTAGTGTAATATTGTCATTCATGTATCCTACAAAATTAAAACACTTTCATTAAATAAAGCAATTGTTTTTATTTACATCTATAAAACCCATTAAAATGTCGTTGATTTTACTTAGTGCGTACAAATTACTAGTGTAAACAATAATAT
Organism: Bathynomus jamesi; assembly: GCA_023014485.1. Classification (NCBI taxonomy): domain Eukaryota; kingdom Metazoa; phylum Arthropoda; class Malacostraca; order Isopoda; family Cirolanidae; genus Bathynomus; species Bathynomus jamesi. Next base: position 152,143 of record JAJOZX010006564.1, read on the forward strand.
CTAATACCTACATATTAAATAAATAATTATAAAAATGTACCGGCGATGCATGAATCGGTATCGCTTAAGACATCTAGAAAGTATCGGTATAGCCTAAGACGTTCTTCATGTATCGATGTATCGGTATCGCTTTAGCGATTTTCATGTATCGATGCCCATCACTGAGTATATGTATATTGGTACTTACGTATTATCGGGACTACCAAACTGTTTGTATTTTTGCTCTCGTCATTTTCATTTTCGAAGTACTTACATTCATTCGTAATAGATATTAAATAGCTCGTGGCCCAGGGCCGGATTTAGGAGTGGGCAGCTGCCCATGGGCCTACACATATTGACAAGCCATTATCAAAATAGAAAAAACCCGAAACTAGAAAAACCCGATAGATGATCAACAAAAAAACACGCGCATCCAATACCACTGTAGTACATAAACTTTTACCAATTACTTTGTTGTGTACTGATTATTATTTTGTTTTTATTACTCTTTTAGGCCTACTCTCACTATAATGGAATACCCGAGTAACCCGAGGCTTTCATTTTTTGCAGAAATGAGTGGAATGGACAGACACAAGAGTGCACGATGTTTTGAAAGTGTATGTATGTTAATTATGAGAATAAAAACCCACTCTAATAGACAGAGTTTATTTCCACGACAGTTTCGACGCCCACCGTTTCCGAATTTTGCCAGGGAAATTTTGAAGGAACGTATTCCATGTGTTAAAAGAGAAATTGACCATACGTATTTCAAACTAAGAAATTGTCTACGCGTCCTTAAATCGCATGTGTCGTGTGAACTACTTGTGGCGCTGTTTGAAACTGCAGATTATAAATGCGACGTGGAGACTAGACGCACTGAACAACGACTTAACAGAAAGCTATCCTATTTATGTGATGAAAGTGCTTGGTCAAAGTGTGCGGTGGAAGGTTCCGTTTTAAATTTATCGACATATGTCTTGTCCAAATCCGAAAAGGAAGTTCTTAATTTAGGGCTGTCGTTTGCGCTTAAACCCGATAAAAACATTGTTTTAGATTTTGTGTCTTCCGTAGTTAATTCCAGGGTGGATATTCCGTGTGTTAAATGGTTTGATTCTGAGCAAGTTTCTGGAACATTTCAACTCATTGGACTCTATTCCCAAAAGATTCCGGTTAGCTTTAGACAAGCTCAGGAAGAATGAAGCAATATTTGTCACTAAAGCGGACAAAAGTAACACTGTGGTTATTTTGGACAAGTGTGATTATAAACAAAAAATGGAAGCGTTACTTAGTGATGAATTCACCTACACCAAAGTGAGATCGTCCCCCCTAAAGCGTCTTTCTGCCGAATTCAACAAAACCATCAGGAAACTTATTAAAAGATGTCCCGGCGATTGATCCTAAAAGATTTCTACAGATTAACCCAAACTCCCCCACATTTACGGCCTACCCAAAACCCATAAGATTAATATACCACTCCGTCCCATTATTTCACACAGGGGTTCCTTTAGTTACAGGTTATCTAAATTTCTTGCAGAAATTATCCCATAGTTGGTAAATTTTCAGGCTCGCACATCACTAATTCCTGTGACTTTATTAACAAAGTTATGTCCTTAGATTTAAAACGGGGAAGAATGATAAGTTTTGATGTTGAGTCCTTGTTTACGAAAGTTCCCATTGATGATGTACTTAGTTTTTTAGATAGAAAATTGCCAACATGTAACGTAGAACTAGGCATGCCCACATCTGTATTTTTAGAACTGATAAAACTCTGTGTCACCAATAATGCCTTCTCCTTCGGTGAAGAATTTTATTTGCAACGTTTTGGTATGGGAATGGGGTCCCCTTTATCCCCAATACTGAGTACATTATATATGGAGTATTATGAGTCGGAATTGTTGCAAACAATATGTCCCAGGAATCTAATTTGGTTTCGGTATGTAGATGATATTTTCTCATTTTGGCCTGACCACTGGAACAACTTGACACTTTCTTTCAGTCATTAAATAATCTTGTTCCCTCTATTAAATTTAAATATGAATGGGAGAACGACAAACAATTACCTTTCTAGATGTTTGGTCATTAACGAAAGCGGAAAAGCCCAATTTCACGGTCTATAGAAAACCTACTCATTGTAATTCGTACATTCATTATTTTTCATATCATGATGAAGGGGTTAAAAGCTCAATTATTTCTTCCATGTTTCTAAGAGCACTCAGGATTTGTAGCCCACATTTGCTGGATCCGGAAAATTCAAAGATTTGGAACATTTTAAGGATTTAAAATATCCTGAGTGGTTTATCGGAAAGGCGTATTTTAAAGCCAGAAAATCTTTTTATGCCCCTCGGGAACCTTCAGTTAACCAAAAACAATATGTGAGTTTGCCTTACATTGCCGGCTTAGAAAGAGTAAAACCGTTGACGAAAGAATTTAAGTTTGCTTTGGCGTTCAAATATTCGTCTACCGTGAAAAGTAAATTGGTTAGGAATAACGTTGCAAAAGAGGAACAAGCCTGTGTCTACAGCATTCCCTGTAAAAGTTGTGATTTAGTATACGTGGGAGAAACTGGAAGAAATATTGAAACCGTATCAAAGAACACAAATATGCCTTCAGAAGTTGTAATACTAATAATGCCATTTTTTATCACGCTAGCCAAAATAATTATGCTATAGATTGGGAATCAAGTAAAGTACTTTATAAATGTAATAATTATGTCAAAAGAAAAATAATAGAATCTGTGTGTATAGAAAAAGTAGATAATTTTAATTTGTGCGAAGGTACTTATAAGTTAGACCCTTTAATGAGATTCTTGGTCAATAAATCCCTTACGGAGTCGTGGGAACGTGTTCGAACCTAAGTGTGAATTTCTTAAATGTCTCTGGATTGGAATGTTTCCTTACTCGCTTTTAGTAAATGTAATAATGGAAGTAATTAATGTGGAAATAAATATATGCAGTAATTATGTCAAAACATTAGGATCTGTATGTATAGAACAAGAAGATATTTTTAATTTGTGGAAATGTAGTTATAAGCTGACCCTGTAATAAAATGCCCTTCTGGTTTCGGGAGAACGATATCTAACCTAGGTGCGAATTTCTCAATGGTCTCTGGATTATTTCCTAATCGCCTTTTTCATTCGTTTTTCGGTTTATAATTTCTGTATAATAAACAACAATGTAATAACCAATGTAATAATAAATTTATAATTTCTGTAATTAATAATTATGCAATATTAAATGTAATAAATTTAATTATAAATGTAATAATTATGTAAAAATAATAGAATCTGTATGTTTAGAACAGGAAGATAGTTTTAAAATTTGTGCGAATGTACTTAATGAAAATGCCCCTCCTGTCTCGAGAGAATGGAATCCAACCTAGGTGCGAATTTCTTAACGGTCGATCCCTGAACTGTTTTTCCCTCTTGTTTTGTTTCATTTGTGTTTCTGTATCCACCCGAGGAGGATGCCAGTGGGCGTCGAAACTGTCGTGGAAATAAACTGTCTATTAGAGGGGGTTTTTATTCTCATATTTTGACCTTCACGTAAAAAAGTGAAGTTTTTTGCATTTATTATGTTAATTATATTATGAATCTTATGGATGACTTCAATTATGTCTTCCCCTAAGGTAGAGGGGCCTCCACACGTCTAAATCCGGCTCTGGCTCGTGCTCGGCCGCGGAGTGACCTAGGACCGGGAAACTTGACAGAGCACATCGGCAGCTCATGGGCTATCAGTTGGTGGTGGTTGCAGAATTTTCCGAGGTGCCGTTTAGTCTGTGCACGGTTCCGAAGAAAGCGGACAGACACGCACACATTTTAGCTGAATAGTATGTAGGATTAAAACGTAAGTTGAGGATTTACTGAAATCTATATCAACTGCAATGCCGTACTTTTGCTTGTCATTTAGAAATGTAGCAAAATTCTAATTTTTGTAAATTGTAGTTTTTTTATATCAAAAAGGCTTTAATATGTTACTCATACTCAACCTTTATTTTATGCTACACATATTGCTTATGCGGAAATCAGGGCACCCTGAAAATTTTTATGGTAAAGTGCCATCCCATACGCCTATGACTGTAAAGAAATATCTCTTCTTGCTCCCAAATTTTATGATTCTAAACTAATTTCTCAGATGATCACTTTAAAATTAAGGATCATGTTGCACAAAAAAAAAAAAAAAAAAAATCTTACTGAACTAGAGTGAAATTTTTTTTGCCAAATCAATCCCAAATATAACTTCTCAACGGTCGCTCCCTTTCCGTAAACGAATTGACTCTTATGAGTCAACTAATTCTTCAAAAGCAAGCTGCTGTTCCTCCTAAATTAACATGCATGAATTTTAGTGGCTCAAGCGAGGATACTTGAGTTTGCGACTTTTCTTTCTCAATTTGAAAACCTAATTAGTTGTCAACCTCTAACAGACACCACTAAATTTATTTGAAAGGTTTCTTAAATGGCTCTAGCCTTTTTAGTAACTCTGAATCTGCTTTCAATGTAAATATTCCTTTTTAAGTATTGTTGTGCCGCTAACAGTATTTTTTAATGCGTCTATTTCTGAGGGGTGCGTACCAGATAACTTCAGCAAATGTAACACCTATTTTTAAGAGGTGGGAAATTATAGGCCAATCAGTTTAACGTCTGTTGTAGGTAAGCTACTGGAATCAATAATTAGGGATCGTAGAACTTGATTACAAATACGCAGCACGGTTTTAGGCGAAACAAATCTTGCTTAACTAATCTTTTAAAAATTTTCCAAAGCGTGGTTGAAGTTTACGATAGTCATCGGGCGGTTGATGTAGTGCATTTAGATTTTCAAAAAGCGTTTGATACCGTACCACACACGACTCGTTGAAAAAACTAAGGTTCGTAGAATCAGGGGTGTAGTAATAAATTGGATAGAGTGGTTGCGAGGTAGGAAACAAAGGGTGGTCGTTGATGGAGCGGCGGTGTCTTGAGCTAATGTAGCGAGCGGCGTTCCTCGGGGTTCTGTACTGGGCCCCTTGCTTTTTCTTGTATATATTAACGATCTTAAATGTCAGCCAAGTCGGTACAGTTTCAAAGTTTGCGGATGACACCAAGTTGGGTGTTAGGGCGATTAATGACGAAGATAAAGGTAAAATCCAGGAAGATCTGAATAAAATCGTAGATTAGTTGGTCACATGGCAAATGAGATTTAACGTCAATAAATGCAAAATTTTACATATAGGTTCGCGTAACGATAATTTTGTATATAGTATGTCAGGGAAGGAGTTAGCAAGCGTAGATCAGGAAAAAGATTTAGGAGTTATAGTTGCTGGTGATTTGAAGGTATCGAAACAAAGTACAGCAGCAGTCAATAAGGCGAACAAAGTGCTAGGTTTTATAGCTAGGAATTTTGAGTACAAATCGCGCGGTATTATTGTTCTGCTTGATAAGTCATTAGTTAGACCCCATTTGGAGTACGCGATCCAATTTTGGAATCCGCATATGTGTAAGGATATAGACAAAGACTAGCAACTAAGATGATTCCGTCGCTTAGGTCAAAGTCGTACGACTCTACGAGGATAGTCTTAAGGAGTTAAAATTGACTACACTCGAGACTAGGAGGATGAAGTGATCTAATCCAGGTTTTTAAAATTATGAATGGGTTCAATAACTTAAACGGAGCTTTTTTGAAATAGCGCAGTATAGTAGAACTAGAAATAACGGGTAGAAGGTTCAAGACTTCAGTTGCCAAAAACTTTTTTAATCATAGAATATTAAACGGCTGGAATAGTTTGCCGGTAGAAGTATTTGTAGCCCGTCTATAGAGATGTTTAAAAATCGATTAGATGCATATGTTGATGGATTAGGTATAGGTTTAAGGTAGTAAAAATTAAGGTTTTTGTGGTTTGGAACCCCCACAAAATTGTAGGTCCCCTCCGCCACCACGGAGGACATGCGCAGTACACAATTAGAAACACGGTTAGGTAGACTAGCCATGGGTGGATCCTAGGGTCTTTGCTGGCCTGAAACATTATAAATTTTACTGTTGAGCAAATAATTCAAGTAATTGGGCCTGGGCCCTTTCCTCGACCTTCAGTTTGAAAGCTTTAGATCAGTGATGCACAAACCCTGGCCCGCGGGCCAAATGTGTCCCCCACGGGTCTTTTCAATTCAATGAAAAAGTTAGAATATAAGTGACCCAATTTATGACTTAGATGGAAAGTAAGTAGGCTAATACATTGTAATGAGTCTTTACTAATTATTGTTTTCTGTGTAACAAGTCTACTAATTATTGTTTTCTGTGTAACAAGTCTACTAATTATTGCTTTCTGTGTTTCAGATCTATGCTATGTTTATGTTGAATAAAGCCTCAAATTGGCCTTTACTTTATCTTTAGCCCGCTAACAAACGCGGCACCACAATTTATTCAACATTTCAATCAGCCATTCAGTCGGCCTTTCAGATACAGCAAGCAAATATTCATCCAGTAATCTTACTCTATCATGGAGAAGGTGATTCGCCCGGATAAATTTATTACTTCTCCGAATTCTCCCCAAGCTGGGAAACTATGGAAATTATGGTCGCGCGGATTCAAATATTTCTTGAGTACTATCGCCGAACACAACCCCAATAAATTGGAGGTTCTATTCATACATATCGGCCCCGATGTCGCTGATATCATTCAAGACTGCTCTACTTATGAGGATGCCATGGCAGCCTTAGAGGCCACCTACGTCAAGAAGCCAAACGAGGTATGCGCTCGCCACCTGTTGTCCACCCGTCACCAAAAGCCCGAGGAAACCCTCGATGAGTACTTGCAAATTCTTCAACAACTAGCCAATGACTGCAACTTCAAATCGGTTTCCGCCGACGAAAACAGGAGTTCATCTGTGAGAGACGCTTTCATCCGAGGAATTAGAGATAGCGCCATCCGTACCCGCTTACTCGAAAATGACACACTCTCACTGGAAAAGGCTATCGTCCAGGCTCGAACATTAGATCAGGCCCAGAAAAACTCAGAATCGTACCTCACTCATTACGGTGCTGTTGCAGCCACTGGCTCTCGCCACGAACCGTCGCCGACTACTGACTCTGCCCGGCCTGCCTGCGTCCAAGAGACGATCTCCCAAACTCTTCAGCCGCTACGAATTTCGACAACAAAGCCGCTCTGTGCTTCTTCTGCGGGTCTCGACGCCACCCACGAAGCAGGTGTCCAGCAAAGGATTCTATCTGTGCGAAATGTGAAAAGACCGGCCACTGGGCCAAAGTCTGCCGCTCAAGTACTTCCTCGGCACGTCAAAAACAGGATAAAACCACAGCGTCTCATTCAGCCGCAGCATTAGCGACCATTAGTACCACTCTATCGTGTAGCTCCTCCATGCCTACCAACTCAACAGTCGATATCCTCGTCAACGGCCGTTCGTGTCTCGCCTTGTTGGATACTGGCAGCTCGGACAACTTCATTCGTGAGGATCTAGCCAAACACTTAGAGCTGCCCATTCTTCCGCACTCGGGCGTCGTATCAATGGCTTCGCCTAATCTATCCGCAGCCATCTCAGGTCGATGTACAGTGAAGGTTACGATGGGAGACCGCGACTACGAAAAGCTCGAACTATCCGTCTTGTCGGATCTGTGCGCTGACATAATACTCGGTACCCCATTCTTAATCAGACACAAGGAATTGAACATCAATTTCGGAGGTCCGGAGCCAGCACTCCATATATGCGGCCTTACTCGATCAAGAATTTCAGCCCCACCACTATTCGGCAACTTAACTGCCGATTGTCGTCCCATCGCCACGAAGTCCAGACGATTTTGCTCTGAGGACAAAATTTTCATTGGGAAAGAAATCGAAAAGCTACTCAGGGATGAGATAATTGAACCCAGTAACTCACCCTGGCGTGCTCAAGTAGTCATCACATCTACCGAAACAAAAAAAAAACGCATGGTAATCGATTTCTCTCAAACCGTCAACCGATTTACCATGCTAGATGCATATCCTCTTCGCGCGAATCGATGATATAGCCAACAAAGTCTCACAACACAAATACTACAGCGTAATTGATCTGTCAAGCGCATACTACCAGGTAGAAATCGATCCGTCTGAACGACCTTTCACAGCATTCGAGGCTGACGGAAATCTATACCAATTCAGAAGGATCCCTATGGGAGTAACTAACGGAGCCGCGGCCTTCCAGCGCGTCATGAACGAATTCATATCCTCGAACAACTTATCATCAACATACGCCTACCTCGACGATCTCACCATCTGCGGAACCACTTGGGAAGAGCACGATGAGAACCTTCGACATTTCTGGGAAGCCGCTAAACGAGTAAATCTGAGTCTAAACAAGGAAAAATGCAAGCTTTCGATGACATCAGTGCACCTGCTCGGATATTCTATCTCTCATGGCGTATTGCGGCCCGATCCCGAACGCCTCCGGCCACTACAAGAACTTCAAACTCCTCGCAACAAGTCGTCTCTACAACGCGTAATCGGACTATTCGCATACTATGCTAAATGGATTCAGAACTATTCCCTCAAGATCAAACCTCTGCTCAACGTTTCATCATTCCCATTAACTCGCGAGGAAGTATCAACGATCCAAACACTCAAAGATGATATCTCGAAAGCTGTCGTCGGTTCAATCGATGAAGAACTGCCGTTCACTGTGGAGACGGACGCTTCCTCTTCAGCAATCGGAGCCACCCTCACCCAGAACGGCCGCCCGGTGGCGTTCTTTTCTCGCGCTCTGAATAACACAGAACGTCGCCATCACATCGTTGAAAAGGAGGCATACGCTGTAATCGAATCCATTCGCAAGTGGAAGCACTTCTTAGCTTATCGACACTTTACTGTCGTCACCGACCAGCGGAGCGTATCTTTCATGTTCGATGGAAAAGCTACTGGTCGTATTAAGAACGATAAGATTCTCCGTTGGCGTGTAGAACTAGCCGGCTACTCATTCACAATAAAATACAGACCGGGCCCCGAGAACCGAGCCGCAGACGCATTGTCGCGATCCTTTTGCGCTGCTACTCCAAGAATATCCCTCGCCCAGCTGCATGTTAATCTGATACACCCAGGAGTCCGCCGAATGACTCATTTTGTGAGAGCTAGGAACCTACCATTCTCAGTGGATGACATCAAACGAGTTACGTCGGAATGCCAAACATGCGCTAAATGTAAGCCACAGTACTATAAACCAGAAGTTAGTCACTTAATACGGGCCATGTCCCCGTTTGACCGACTTAACATCGACTTTAAAGGCCCGCTTCCGAGCGCAACTTCGCGACCTTACATCCTAACAGTAATCGACGAGTATTCACGCTTTCCTTTTGCCTTCCCGTGCCGTGATACGAACACGTCAACCGTTATCGCCCGTCTCACCGAGTTATTTTCTACCTTCGGAACTCCCTCTTACATCCACACAGATCGAGGGACATCGTTTATGTCTTCGGAACTAAAACTGTTCCTAACTAAACATGGTATCGCGACTAGTCGCACAACGCCGTATCACCCCCAAGGAAACGGGCAATGCGAACGTTACAATGGAATCATCATGAACACCATCAAACTAGCCATAGAAGATCGCGGGTTGCCGATGTCGCAATGGGAGTCCGTCCTACCAGACGCGCTGCACTCGATTAGATCGCTGCTGTGTACGGCCACGAACGAAACTCCTCACGAGCGTCTATTCACGCACCCGCGGCGTACTTCTACCGGTTCTGCACTACCGACGTGGCTGTCTTCTCCGGGAACTGTACTCCTTCGCCAATTCATTCGCCGATCCAAGAACGACCCCCTCGTCGAGGAAGTTGAGTTAATTGAGGCAAACCCCAACTACGCGTTTATACGGCATCCGAATGGGAGAGAAGATACCGTATCCATCAGGGACCTGGCACCGGCGGGACGTAGCAATACGGATGACACGAATCACTATGAACCCCCCGTACCCAGTCCGCCAATCAATTCCACCCCGCTAACGGACGACTCAGAACCCGCTGAGATCCGCCGACACACGGTCCCAACAGCTCCCGTCGAAGCGACTCCAGTCGAAGTCGAGAGAGGCCCACCTGTGTCAGTAACCTCCGAGACGAGTCCCCCTCTGAGAAGAAGCACTCGAATCAGATACCCAGCTCAACGCCTAAACTTGTAGACTCTTCTTTCTTCCAAAATATCTTGAACTTGTCGTTTTGTTTCTTACCGTGCAATGTATCACGTATTATAAAAGAAGAGAGGAATGTAATGAGTCTTTACTAATTATTGTTTTCTGTGTAACAAGTCTTTACTAATTATTGTTTTCTGTGTTTCAGATCTATGCTATGTTTATGTTGAATAAAGCCTTTACTTTATCTTTAGCCCCCTAACAAACGCGGCACCACATACATTGTTATTTTCTTCGCTTGGCCCTCACATCAAAAAAGTTTGTGCACCACTGCTTTAGATGTTTAAAATTTTTTTTTGTTTTTTTTGGTGCCTAAAACATCGGCAATTTACTTATTAGCCACATTTTATTAAAATGACCCCAAACCTTTAAGATGATGGAATTAATTACGCGAGCTAATTCGGATTAACTTTTCATCATGAATAACTTTAACCGCTCCACTGAGCCAACCAGACAAAATTAGTTAAATTTAAAACTACTGATCCTGATAAAGGAAAACCCAAAACTAATAAACCGGCAAATTCTACCCTTCAAAACATTCAAACACGGTTGGAGCCATCCAAGTCAACCGTAACCTCGGATAGTAAGGAGGTATGCAAGTTTTGTGATGAAACTGGCAATAAACTAACGTGCTGTAAAAAATGCATTAAAATTGAAGATCGAAGAAAAAGAGCAAGAACAAAAGTAGTGTTCTTTGTGCGCTAGCAAGAATCATTTAGAAGACGGCTGCTATGGAAGAATTGGGAAACTTAACATAGCCTGTAATTTATGCAAGGAAAGGTCGCATATATCAGCCTTTTGCGAATGCAAAGAAATTTCTAGCCAAACTTCGAAAACTGCAAGAAAATCATTGCATTGTGGCTAACCCTGCCTCTTCAGCAGATCACATTCTTCTGCCTTTAACACTACCCCTGCTAAGGTAGGGGCAAATCCATGGTTACACGTTGCATAATGGATACGAGCTCTCGAAGGTTAAAAGGGCGCTGGTTGGAGCCGATGGAGCTGTCTAAGGTAAGCTATCAGATTAAAACATTTTGGGGACAACAATCCAAAACTTTCGAACAGGTACAAGCTACTATTAAGGTCGAGGGTAAGGAATATCAGATTGAATTTTGTTGACGACTCATTGGATTTAAGCTATAAAGTAAAGGGAGTGATTAAGGCTATTGAAATTTAAAGAATAAAAATTTAAAATTAGCTGATGAGTACTTTGACAAAGGTTTAACGCGGAGATTTAATTAATGTTAACCGTCTTTTGGGAATGGATGTTCTTCAAAATCTTTTCCCCTTTTCAGACTGGCTATTGTTTGGGTGGAAATGTTATGGACACTCTTTTCGAGTTTATTCCCGTCGGAAACGTTCAAGATTTCAAGGTTGCTCGAGCTAATAAGAAATCCTGTGAAGCTGGGAGGCGGTGGAAGAATCGTCGTGATTAGAGGCAATTGACGAACAAACTAACTCAAACGTTGTCTTAAAAGCGACCGTTCAACATCAGCGTTCGTCAATTCTGTGCTAGATCCCAGACCTTCGTTTTTCAATCTCTTAACTAGTGTGACTTCATAATCTCAAATATTTGGAGTTCGAGCAACTTTTTAAATTAGAGCGCTTGGGAGTTGCCTCAGATGACGAAAGTTTGAACGCTCTTGAATCTTTGAAAATGAGAGTTTAAAGACTCTATCGCATTTAGGGACTCTAAATATCATAGTAACCTTCCGTGGTACGAGGAGCAACTGAAAGAAGTTTCCTCAAATCATGTAGTTCTTGCCACCCTTAATAAAAAGTTCATACTACTTTGAAAGCTTAAGATTTAATAAAAGAATATGGAGTATTTAAACGAAAATTGCGAGATGGCATCATAGAGGAGATATTGGTACCTCCAATTACGTAGGGGTGCCTCATCGTTCTATTTTGAGACAGAACCAGGAACAAGTCGCCACTAAGATAAGGCCAGTTTTTAATTGTTCTTTATATGTTAAAAGTTCGCCTTCGCTTAATCAAGCAGCCTATCCTGGCATTAATTTAATTTCTTCTCCCATTAACTTGCTTTGCCAGTTTTAGATCTAATTCATTTGTAATTTTGGCCGGTATTAAACAGGCCTTTCTTTAAATTAAGCTAAAGTTGGAATCGGATCGTAACAAATTTTGCTTCTGGAGAAAGGGTGATAAGCGGGTTCAGTATAGATATACTACTATAATCTTTGGTTTAGCCAGCTCGCCTTTTATGTTAGCTTATCTTCTCAAATATTACGCAGATAAATATCCAGTGGACATTACTACCAGTCATGAAAAAACACTTACGTGGCAACCTCATTTTTTTTTTTCCCACCACCAAAGCCTTGGTGTTAAAGGATGTTTACCTCAAGTCACGAGAATTGTTGGCAGGTGGTGGTTTCACATTGAGATCATCGAACACTAACTGTCCCGAACTGAAAGAACTGTTCGTTTCGGTTCAGACCTACGTGGAGTGTAAGAGCAGTGACGAGACGGTACTTGGATACTTTTACAACTCTTCCTCAGAGACAATGAGGTTGGCGGATTTTACATTGGAATCTGCTTCAACAAAGAGCCAAATATTATCACAGGTTTCCAAGGTTTTTATCCCTTTGTCTTTATTTGTTCCCTTAATAATAAGAGGTAAGCTCCACATGCATCAAATCTGGGCTGAAAAAATCGAATGGGACCAAGCTGTCAATCAACCTATTCTGTCAGTGGAACAAACTAGTCAGACTTGGTTCAGCTCAAGTCGATCGAGTTTCCTCGATCAACCCTCGCTCAAAATTGACAATGTCTTAAACATTTGTGACTCTAGTAAAGCTTGCTATGGGTTTTGTGCTTACGTAACCAATCAACTAACTTCAAACTTGGTATTTGCTAAAACTAAAGTAAGCCCAATTCCCTCTAAAACTCTTCCAACATTAGAACTTTTAGCTATTAGCACTTAAATGTCTTCCCACCTTGCTAGAAGCCCTGAATAAAGCAAAACCTACTCAAATTAACATTTTCTCAGACTCCCAGGTTGCTTTGAGCTGGGTAACATCAAGTAGCATCGTAAGTCTTTTTTTTGTCAGAAATAGAATTATTGACATTAAAAATCTGAAAATTATGCTTGGAAATTGAAACATAAAACTTAGCTTTGTAGAAACGGGCGACAACCTGACAGATCTACTAACGAAGAGCTTGTCGATCCAAGAATTCGGAAACAAACCGACTCTTTGGAAGACAGGTTCTCAGTGGTTAACGGTACCAGAGGTTAACTGGCCTCATGAATTACACTGTCTCAACAAAGAGGCCTGCCTGCCTACCCTCCTTATGCACGGAGCATAAAAAGAGCATCATCTTAGTTAAACTTTTCTAATGTCCATAAGCTGCATCGTATATCTTGTATTTTTAAATTTCTCAATCTTTTGACAGGTAAATTTCCTGATACTGACGGCATAGCAAAACTTCACTCGTTAAGAACGATGCAGGACCAAACTTTCTACGAAGAAAAAAAACTTTGTTTGAAGCCAGAGAGAGTGTAAGGGTAAAATTAACTATTCCCAAATTAGTAAAATATTTGAACTTACTGTTAGATGATTATGGAGTCATAAGGAGTAAAGGGAGATTAGCTAGGACTAACTACTACTATTATGACGTACAAATTCCTATTCTACTGCTGAATCTCACGATTTTCATCTACGTTGTAAACATTGGGAATTCAGACGACCTTTATGAACTAAAGTTAATGGTTATTGGATTCCGGGCGGTAGAGCTGCAGTAAAATCAGTCGTTTCTACCTGTGTAACTTGTACCAAATTTAATTCGTTTGCTTTTAGATACCCCCGTCTCGCTAATTTACCCAAATCAAAATTTCACTTAATTTTTACTTTTCAGCATACTGGAATAGATTACGCGTCACATCTGGATTTGGGATCCCAAAAAAAATCCAGACTACTACGAAAAAGTATATAGTCATATTTACTTTCCTTCAAATAAGAGCTATTTACTTAAGACTTAGTACCAGATATGTCCGTGTTAAGCTTTTTGCAGTCTTCTTAGATTCTCAAACATGTATGGGATACCAGATTGCGTCTACACTGATAGTGCCAAGACCTTTCTAACAGGAGGACGTTATCTTGAGAAGACTTTGCAGGCGGATATCTTCGAAGGAACAGCATCAAACATATGCTGCATCGTATATCTTGTATTTTTAAATTTCTCAATCTTTTGACAGGTAAATTTCCTGATACTGACGGCATAGCAAAACTTCACTCGTTAAGAACGATGCAGGACCAAACTTTCTACGAAGAAAAAAAACTTTGTTTGAAGCCAGAGAGAGTGTAAGGGTAAAATTAACTATTCCCAAATTAGTAAAATATTTGAACTTACTGTTAGATGATTATGGAGTCATAAGGAGTAAAGGGAGATTAGCTAGGACTAACTACTACTATTATGACGTACAAATTCCTATTCTACTGCTGAATCTCACGATTTTCATCTACGTTGTAAACATTGGGAATTCAGACGACCTTTATGAACTAAAGTTAATGGTTATTGGATTCCGGGCGGTAGAGCTGCAGTAAAATCAGTCGTTTCTACCTGTGTAACTTGTACCAAATTTAATTCGTTTGCTTTTAGATACCCCCGTCTCGCTAATTTACCCAAATCAAAATTTCACTTAATTTTTACTTTTCAGCATACTGGAATAGATTACGCGTCACATCTGGATTTGGGATCCCAAAAAAAATCCAGACTACTACGAAAAAGTATATAGTCATATTTACTTTCCTTCAAATAAGAGCTATTTACTTAAGACTTAGTACCAGATATGTCCGTGTTAAGCTTTTTGCAGTCTTCTTAGATTCTCAAACATGTATGGGATACCAGATTGCGTCTACACTGATAGTGCCAAGACCTTTCTAACAGGAGGACGTTATCTTGAGAAGACTTTGCAGGCGGATATCTTCGAAGGAACAGCATCAAACATATGCGCATTCCTGCCTATGCTGCGTGGATGGCCGCTGCCTGGGAACGCCTCATACACGCAATGAAAAACTGCCTTAAGTAACTTACTACGAGATGTTGACTGTTATCTGACGTGCAAAACTCCATTAACAGTCGTCCTCCGACCTATTTAGACCCTGAAAACGAAATCTCTACCGTCACTCCAAATTCCCTCCTGAAAGCAAATTTCAAATGTAGCTTGATCTTGAAGGACATCTTTCAAATGGGGTCTCAAAATATTAGCATTCAAAATTCTAAACAAATTAATCACTTTCCCATTATAATCTTTTTGCTAACTTCAAAACCATTTGGTTCAATGATTATTGAGTAGGGATCTTCATGAAAGTGGGAAAATAGAATTAAATGAGTCCTAATAAAATCACCCCAATCAGCCTTGCATTTCGTGGAAATTAGGGAGGGTTTTCCAGGTAATACCTGGGGAAAATAAGAAATTGTCAAGGTTAAGACTGAGTCGGGCTCTACTAATTTCTTTCCTATCAATCTCTTTTGCATCCCTTGGAAATTGGTACAAGCCATCTTGTCACCTATCAACCTCCTGAGAAAAACGCTACGGCTCCAGTCTAAAAGCTCTCCTAATCAAAATTTGATCCCGAACTGGAGTCGGCTAATCAAGACGACCCCAACACCTACAAATTCGAGTATCGGAAAAAATCAAGAAAATATAACATTTTTTTTTTTTTAATTTTGATGCCATCCGTTAGTAGGGAGAGGATAAATAAGACTATTCTACTCCAGAATTTTGAAGTTATTTCCTGTTGGAAGTATATTAGAATTAATTACCTAACTTATTGTGAAAGACCAACCAGCTGAGTGGAACAGACAAAGAAAAAAAAAAAAGTGCGCGCGCTCGTTTAATATCTCTATATCAACAAGACTACCTTACGCTCCTTAGCTAATCAGAATTTTAACCATTTCATGGTCTGCAAAAAGTTTGTAAAAATAACAAATTTTATTAACTACAATTGGAATTATAAGTAGAATATATGTTACCTTGCTTTAAATATTTCTACTAGGTAATTTTAGACCGTGTGTATATATTATCACAATTTGTTTAGATATCGCGTTATTTAAACTTTATTTCAAATAAAGCAACAATAATGGTTCATTTTAGATGTTCAAAGTCGCTTCCTTGAACACGTTGTTCACAACGTCCGACTAAAGTTAAAGCTGCTATAATAAAATATTTGAACATTAAATTTTTGGTATATAAATAGGTGTATAATAAAAATTACATTTGTGGGCAAGCTAGGTACTGCGTATGTTAATGGGAAGTGCGAAGGTCAGAAACAAAGTAGTTTCAGAAAAAAAGCTCGCCGAAACTATCAAAACACAATTATTAAGTTTGCTGCGTGTCAATTACTGTTAGTGATGGGACGATACCAAAATTTTTAACGATTCCGATACGATTCTCGATTCCGATTCTCAATATTTTTAAATATAATTCTATGCTTGTTTTTCTGGAAATTGTCATATTTTACTCTGGTAAGATTAACTATTTACATTATGAGTATGGTAATATAAATTATAATAGATTGGTTCAAAAATAAAAATCAACTAAGTTGTAACAATTCATTTTAATCTTCTTGATTACACATCATGGATATACGTGTTTTAATGTATAGCTACAATACAATAAAAATAAAATTTGTTATCCTCTTTCATTTAAAGTTTACATTGCAAAACTGGTTCAATTAAAAGTTAAAGAATCGTTTTAAGAATCGGAAATCAGGGTACAATTCTCTCGATTCCGATTCCGATTAATCGTCCCATCACTAATTACTATACAAGGTAATGCGAGTACCCACTGACGATCAACTTAGCTTAATTACTGGTTATTGCTAATAACTGAACTAGACAGAAATGGTTATTAGTATCACAATTTAAGCAATGACTGTATTAATGCAGTACTTTTTAAAAATCTTTGGATTCAATTGCTGAATTTTCAGTATGAACGAAGTCGTTATAACTTTCTCTATCTGAGGTTGGAGGGGAAGCATTTTGAGATCCGTTTCTTCCCTCTTCTTCAATGTCTGTACCACTTTTACCACTAGAATTTAGTATCGGAACTACTTCGTGATCTACCTCGGCGCCTGTCTCACATTTTGGGAGGGGTTCTTCCTCTTCTCTATCGCTCGAACTGGACCTGTTTCCCTCGTCTTCAAAAGAGTCTTCGTATGAAAGTGATCGACTTACTTGCGTTTCTTTTTCTTTAGTCGAGATGCGTCTATTTAAATTAGTTTCAGAAGACCTCTCACATGGACCAGAGTCTTTCGACTCTCTCAAAGCGTTTCTATTTTCTACGTTCTCCCTCGACAGGATGACTGGAATACTCGTTAAATCTCCTCCTCCAGCCGCTTCATCTTGCCTTTCACAGACATTATCGTTGGGCGGAGCTACGAAATTGTTGTTAACCAAGGACCGCCAAAAGTCAAGCTTTTGCGCTCTCAATTCGTCTTGCACATTTGGTAAGTCAGAGCCCCGCTGATTAGAAATGTGTTCGGAGTCCCTGGTATGCATTCCGACTGGACACACGTCCATAATACCCGTGCGTCGCAGGGAAGCCATGGCAGCGTCGATGGAATAAACAGGATAATGGTAAGGGTAGTCGGATTCGACACTTTTTCTCAGCGAGATATTTGCCCTCTCGATAACGGCGTTCAAATCCATAGAATTCGATTCGCCTTTTTGCCGGTTTGACACTTTAGAATTCATTTCGGATAAAAACTGTCGCTGCCTTTCAGTTGCAGTTTCAAATTTAGCGAACCTGAAAAGATTAAACCCGTAAGTAAATATAGGCCCTATTATTTTACTAAAATTAATCAGGAGTCAGAGTTAAGGGTTACCTTAACTTACTTTAGGTTGCGAAGCCCACCAACGTTTGGTGCTGTATGATCAATATAAAATGGTAAAAACTCTGCAAACTACAAAACGAAGTATCACTGAGCCTATTTAAATTCAGTGTAATCCTCAAGCATTTTAAGTACAACAACCGCACTGAAATCCTTCATCTTCAGTCATTATTTAAAGGCCTTATCAAAATAAGATAGGAGGAGGTTCATCTCAGTTACATATAAATCTGAAATGCATATAAATCTGAAATGCATCTTAATTTTCAAACTGTGCCGTGGCTCGTTTAGTTGGATATTTAATTTCGGTTGCGAAAGCCCGGGTTCGAATTCCACCTCTGCTTCAATTGGAATTGGCCAGCCATCTACTCTGTGATTGCTCGGGCTCAGGCGATCCTTAAATTTAACCCCTACTACCAAAAGATACAGTGATTGTAACATCCTGCAAAACGTACCATACCAAATTCGGGTTGTCTAAAATCTATAAACCCAAAGGACAAACGAGGAAAAAAGGCAATTTTTACACAATAACTCAACTTAATACGAATCGAGGAAATAACATTTATCGACATTTGCTTAAAAATTCGTAACCACAAACCTCTCCTGAAGTTCTTCAATCCTTCTCTGAGCTTCGATGTAAATTTCAATGTCTGAGTAGTTTTTTAGTGGTTTCTTTGAAGTCGTTGCACGGTCCACATTCTGCAAGAATACTCTCGAGTTTGAAAACGTGCTACTCTAAGTAGATCCAAGAAAGTTCAGCAAAATGAAAGAAATGGAAAAATATCTCTAGCCAATTATAGTGTTGCACAAAACTCTTACATCTATTAATACCTCTCGGCTGTCTCTGACGTAAGGTAGAATCCTCTCAAACACGGCATCGGCCATCTTTTCCGATATACCGTAACGTTCTTGCGATGTATCCGAAGGCGGAATAACTTTCTCTTGTTTCGCTTTCACAGAAAATGGCGAATTATTTTGTCTAATATCGTTTTCACAAGTCTTTCTGTAACCTAGAAGAAAAGCTACATTACTTTTAAATTGTAATTTATATAATTAAATTTGGAAAACGGAATACCAACAACTCTCTAGTTAGAATTCTCTCAAACTCACTAGAACAAGTGAATGACTTTTTTCAGTTTAGTAAATTCACCAGCGTGTTTCTAGGGTTTTACACACTCAAACTCCAACCCCTAAAACTGAG
Organism: Bathynomus jamesi; assembly: GCA_023014485.1. NCBI lineage: Eukaryota > Metazoa > Arthropoda > Malacostraca > Isopoda > Cirolanidae > Bathynomus > Bathynomus jamesi. Next base: position 171,304 of record JAJOZX010006564.1, read on the forward strand.
TAGCCAAAGGAAGGGGGGGGGGGGGGGGGGGGGGGGGGGGGCTGAAGGCCCTCTAAAATCTCCAGAATCGGAGAAATAAACTCTTCTAAAACGAACTAGGGCTTACTTTTACCTTGTTTGAGAGTCCGTTTCCTGATCTTTGGTGAGAGCGAGTCGTGTACAAATTGAATTGTTCTTCCCTCTTCCAATTCCTCTATCACAGGATGAGAGCGAGTCTCTTCGCTGTTTACAGCAGCAGCGAACCGATTATGAGCCGTCTTCAATGTAATATTAAAAAAGATAGAAAGAATTCTCCTCTTAAATCTCATTCAATATGACAGAAGCCTGAATTCAAGACCAGATATTAAAATGAAAGAAAAAAAAGTAGGGCTACTGATATCGCTGAAGCTAGTTTGGAAAAAAAATCTGCTAGAAACAAAAATTCTTCATAATGCATAAAAAATTACCAACTGGTAAAAATTTTCTCTGGATATTTTATCCTTTAAAGTGACTAACAAATCTTGAGCACAAAACCCAATTATTGCTGATTAGTAACTTTTTTCCATAACTGACTTATCTAAGGATTTAATGAAAACAGGACGGCCATGATGATGCTTAATAACACGACAACCTATCGAGTATTCAAAAAGTTGATGGAAATTTAATAATCTTAAGATTAAAGTACGATAAATGAAATAAAGAAAATTCTTCTTTTACTAAACATTTTTGTAAAGAAAATTCAGCATTAAATTTATGCTGAATCACAAGAACAGAAATATTTACTACTTTCTAGAAAAGACAGTAGTACAAACCTCCGTTCCCTTCAATGGTGAAATAATTTTGCAAGGTTTCTTCATGATCTGAATAAATGAAAGTCTGCATTACACATTTTTCAAATAAAATATATCAATAATGTGCCAAAAGCTGATCAAAAACTTGAAAAGGTAAATGTTGCTATTCACCGAGAGTGGTAAACAAACCTTTTATATTAATTATGGCACAGCTCAAAATATAACCTACCAAATTCATTAAAACAAATCAAAGATGATATTACTCCAATTATTCCTCAAGTTTCTGATTACGTAGAGTATAGAAGAAGATTAATTTCTTTTAAGGCTGAATAATTATTGAGATAATTTATGGCCTGAAATAATTTTGTATCGTATTTTCGTGTCTTTTGTAAAGTTAGTTACATAAGTAGGAATACACCAGACCACACCTACCATACAGCCCAGTTTGTGCATCCCGCCTTGGGTAAGTGATGGTAGGTACCAGTCCAGTAGGTATCGACCTTAATCATACACTTTTTCCAAACAAGAACTACTGGTTAGTAATAAATATGAAAATTTATGGGCTTATTTATATCCAAGACTTATCAGAATACAGCGTGACACATAGGGGCCTATTCATATTTACTGGTGAACCCGAGTCTTTTAATATTAAAAAATCTTGGCCAACTTTTGAATAAACGCTGTTAACCCATTAGATTCGCCGGGGAATCGATCGAGCAAACTTTCACTATCTTTTGATATTTTGATGAACAGAAACCAAATAAAGAGAAAGTTGCAACTTCACCTATTTATACTTTTTCATTACAAAATTAGTTTGTGAATCACATGATAAGAATTAACATATTTATTAGGGTGGAATGAGCAGTACTATGCCTAAAGAAATAATATAAACCATTAACAATGTTACTAAACATTCAGGAGTGCCAATTTTAAAGCTGTACCCGGGCGAGTAAGGTGGGAAAGAATTGGTTGATATTTCAGTTTCAAAACCAAATGTAGTTAATTTTAGTAGAAACAAGTAATAGTTTTGGGGGGGTTTTACTCTTTCGTAACAGTAACAGCAAAGGTTTACGTGGGACCCGAACTATTTATGGGTCACCACATCACCTGAATGCGGATGACAGTCACCCATCCAATTATTGAACAGACCCAACGTTGCTTAACCCTTTAACACCGGGTATGGATGTGATCGATAACCCCACTATACGCAACAAAATGGGAAAAAAATAATTCAAAAATAATTTTGTAGTGATTTTACGAGTCATTTTAAACCTCAAACAAAGATGGGAAAGGTAAAGTGTCCACAGATGTTGACCGTCATTTGCGGAAAAACTTAAAACATCAATTGATGTTGACCGGCGTTTAAGGGTTAACTTCGACTGATCAACAGGAAGTGGTGTTGCGATATTGCCACAACGTAGTCCTGATCATTATTATTATACTCCCCAATTAATGAATTACCTTTTGTCTCTTATTTTTCGCCACGTAAGACTGAGCTAAGTGAGAGAGCTTCTTTCTCACTGCTTTTGGTTTGAGCAACGACAACACATCACTGTCGACTTCCGAGGATAAAATTTCTGAGAACTCCGTTATAGATTCTTCCGTACTTTGAAGTGGGTTTTCATCTGCTTCAGAAATCAGAATGACATTGTCATTTAAAACAATACCAGCTAATAATTAGATATAACAGAAATTACGAGCAATTTCACTAACTGAGGAAGTTTCACAGCAAAATAATAAATGCACATTTTTCTAAGTATGGTAGTTATAGTAGGCTAATGACATGTGTGACACATCAATTTGCAGTTGGGGTTTTCTTTATAGGCTAATTTAGGCTGTATTTCAAAGGATTTAAAATAGCTTTAAACTCGCCAAATACACGAATTCTAAATTATTTTAGATTACAGTGGGTTAACATAACCTTATCTATTCCTTCCCACCGGCCCTCCAAAATTTACTATCATAAGGTGACAGGTCTACATTATGGGAATATTTATCTCCCACTATTTCACTTACAAGTTTTGCTTCACTAGCATGTGAATAATGTTCCCTGCTTTCATGCCATGAAAGTAGAATTCAAAGTTCAGTTGATATGTTAAGTTACTATCTTTTGTGACTATTCAAATAAATCCATGTATCGACAATTGCATTAAACTTCTTTATTATTAACTAAGTTTTTCGATTTCTAAATGCCTTAAAATCGAAGATAAATAATAATTTTTCGGGTGTTTAACCCCCTCCATAATGGCAAAGATCATGATGAAGGGACCTACAGCTTCATGTGGGATCCAAACCACGAGTCACTACATCATCTGAATGCAGGGGGTGGTCAACCACCCAACTACTGAACAGACACCACATTGCTTAATCTCGCTGATCTAATGGGAAACAGTGCTGCAATGTGGCCCTGAGAGAAAAAATTATAATGTAAAAATGACTGAAAGATTCCTACCATTTATTACATTTGAAGAGCAATTCTTTTGAGGCAAGGAAATACCACCCATTGCCATTATTAGAAGTATCTGTTGAGCGATTACTAAAGCTTCACACAGGAGCACATTTCCTTTGTGACCAACTTTAATCTCATTGGGAAAGTTTTCTAAACCCTTGAGGAAAAATATATGTACAAAAGAACAGTAAAGGTTTCAGAATTTTTTTTTTTTATATATATACAGTATATAATTCATCCCTATATATATATATACAGGGCGTCCCAAAAAAATGTACACACACTTTAACAGCTGATAGCTCAATGATGTTTCTTTCTTTCCAAGTTAAACCCATTAGAATTAATAATGGCAGTCAGACTAAGCTTTGAACAAAGGAAATTCATTCTAAAATGCTACTGGAAGTGTGAAAAACGCAGTTGAAGTGCAAAGACAGTTTAGGAGGGAGTTTCAAACAGATCCACCAACGCGACTTACCATCACTCGAATTAGAGATAGGTTTGAAGCCGATGGAACTGTTCAGAATGTCCACAAGAAGCGTTCCGGAAGACCACGGACATCGACAAGCCCCACAAAGCAAGAAAGAGTACTGGAAACGTATCACCAAAGTCCAAGAAAATCTGTGCGGCAAGCGAGTCGTGAGGTAGGAATTTCAGAATCGTCTGTCCAACGCATTTTGAAGCGCTGTCAATAGAAAAGTTACATTCCAAGATTAGTCCATGCTATTAATGAAGATGATCCGGACCGAAGAGTGGAGTATTGCGAGTGGTACTTAGCACGATGTGGATGTGGATGTGGATTGGACGAAGGGGTTTCGTAGAATACCCTCCGCGTTCACCAGACCTCACACCACTAGACTTTTTTTTATGGGGATACTTAAAAGAAAGTCTACGCTATAAAACCTGCAACAGTCGCTGAATTGAGAGCAGCCATTGAACGAGAATGCACACAAATACCAAACGAAATGTTTCGTGATGTTTGCGATTCCATTGCTTCGCGTTATCAGCAGTGCCTGGACCAGAACGGACGTCAGTTTGAAAACAGGCGTTGACAAAACAATTAAATAATGTCTGTAGATTCTATTACATTTTGAAAATGAAATGTATTTTAATAAACACTGCCTTTATAAGTATTTAAAGTGTGTATACATTTTTTGGGACGCCCTGTATATATATATATATATATATATATATATATATATATATATATATATATATGCAAACAATTCACAAACAGCATGTGATCTTTTTAATAAGCAAGGAACCACAGGGAAAAGGAAAATAAAACATGAAGTCCAAGCGCTTTCATGATATATTCACATCTTCAGGGACAAGGGAGAGAGAGGCAGAATTTATAAATTACACGACTTTAAATACACAAGCAAAAAAACCACCTAATAGGCAACTCAATCTAAAAACATCATCATCAAACTATGATCAAACTTCCCCAATAGTAAACTTAATCTAAAGGCTACTAAAAAATATTGAATACATAAAAACTATATAAAAGAAATTATACAATTAAAAAGTACACAAAAATGATAACAATTATTAAAATTAATATTTAATTAAAACAGGCAATTAAGTGGCAAGAATCCCATAATCTAAGGAAAAACCCATGGCACGACCATCCACACATGCTGACTTTAGCAATTCCACAATCTATTGGGGTGGGAAAAAATTCCCCAATAGCCAACTCAATCTAAAAACAATCTAAAACTTCCCCAATAGATAACTTAATCTGAAGGGTACTAAAATATTGAATACATAAAAAAACTATATAAGAGAAATTTTGTAGTGATTTTACGAGTCATTTTAAAATGGCAAAGAAAACTTTCTACAAGGTAAAAGACAAGACTCCTTATACCACTAAAAATGTCTTAGCATTACCATTTAATGAAAATTTTCTTGAACTGCCAAAATTGCTGAGGACTTTTAACAAATATCACATTCAGAAATTTAGATGTAATTAAGAACATATTGATAAAAATTCTCCTTTAAAAAATGAACAGGGTTGTGTATATAAAATTCCATACACATTATGCAATAAATTTTACATTGATCAATCAAACTGGTAAGACCCTAGAATTATATATTAAGCAGCATAAATACAGCATAAGAACCAGCCAGGAATCTAATGCCATTTTCATTCATGTAAGAGATACCAACCACCCCATTAACTGGAAAAATGCCTCCAAATTAATTTTTTGTAAATCTTTCATTAGTAGAAATATAACTGAATCGAGTGTGGTAAAGAATAATTCTGATTGTTCTTAATATTAGTCCTGTTCTTTACAAATTAGATTCGTACACTGTCAAAAAGGTGGTAAAATATTCTGACTTCCACATTCTTGCCACTTAATCCCGTGTTTAAATATTTTTAATAACTTATCATTTTCATGTGTACACTTTAATTGTATATATAATTTCTTTTATATAGTTTTTTTATGTATTTGATATTTTAGTAGCCTTCAGATTAAGTTATCTATTGGGGAAGTTTTAGATTGTTTTTAGATTGAGTTGCCTATTGGGGAATTTTTTTGCATCCCCAATAGATTGGAAAATTCTGGAATCAGCATGTGTGGATGGTTGTGCCATGGGTTTTTCCTTAGATTACTGGATTCTTGCACTTAAATTGCCTGTTTTAATTACATATTAATTTTAATAATTATCATCATTTTTATGTGTACTTTATAATTGTATAATTTCTTTTATACAGTTTTTATGTATTTAATATTTTTTAGTAGCCTTTAGATTAAGTTTTCTATTGGGGAAGTTTGATCATAGTTTAATGATGTTTTTAAATTGAGTTGCCTATTGGGGAATTTTTTGCTTGTGTATTTAACTCGTGTAATTTATAAATTCTACCTCTCTCTCCCTTGTCCCTGAAGATGTGAATATATCATGAAAGCGCTCAGACTTCATGCTTTATTTTCCTTTTCCCTGTAGTTCCTTGCTTATATATATATATATACAGGGTGTCCGAGAATTATCTGTACAATTTTTGGCTGTTATTAAAAGTCAACCATGAAGTGTAGAAATTCTAGTGTTGTCCCATTTCACAGAGAAACTAAGTTTTTTCTGATAAGTTTTGACAAGTTTTTCTTTTTTGTACGCGGGTGACAGACATTGATGATTTAAAAGCAAGAATCACAGCTGCTATTGAGCAAATTGATGTGGATATGCTGCAGTGTACATGGCAACATTTGGATTATCAATTGGATGTTTTGCGAATCACTGATGGTGCACATATCGAATGTTTGTAACAACGTTACTTTAATAAAAGAAACTTTTGAAAATACAGATTCTAAATAATCTTGTTTAAGAGTTTTACGTGTGTTATCAAGAATTTTATTAAAAGATGAAATTGTACAGATAATTTTCGGACACACTGGAATTTCTAAAAAACTTGTCAAAACTTGGTATCAGAAAAAACTTAATGAGATTCTCTGTAAAATGGGACAACACTGGAATTTCTACACTTCATGGTTGACTTTTAATAACAGCCAAAAATTGTACAGATAATTCTCGGACACCCTGTATATATATATATATATATATATATGATGAATTTCACAATACAAACATCAATTATACATATACATATATTATATACAATCATACATTAATTATATAGGTAAGATTATAATTATATACACAGATATATATATATAAAATTATGTATAATTATATATAGGAAAGAGGAGGGGGACAAGCTTGACCTTCGTGAAATGAGGAATCATCGTGTGGAAAGGTTGAAAGGTATATTATATTATATATATATAAAATTTTAAATTAAAATATATTCAAATGCATGAAGAAATGTTTCTTCATTACTTTACCTTCAATAGATGTAGACAAGATCGACTTGCAGATGCTAACAATCGTAATGAGTTGTTTGGAAGCCTGTTTAGTGGCGAGGAAATTTTCAGTGATAACAAATTCATCTGTTGCAAAAAAGAAAAAAATACTGAAGATCTATGCCTGTGGAACTCTGGTCTTAGAAATACTGTACAGCAGTGGTTCCCAAACTTTTATGGTGGCGGCCCTGAATACAATATTGTCCTGGCCTGGCAACCCTAAATGCTGGTACATGCAGTGTTAATGACCAATCATTTTGATACATTGTGTTTATATTCATATAGTTTGATTGAATCAGTCATTGAGAATTTCCGTCCTGTGACCCTCAGGAACACCTTCCCGACTCTCACTTGGGTTGCGACCATGGGTTTGGGAACCACTGCTGTACAGGATAACCAGAAAATCTAGAATCAATAGGAAATATAGTTTTAGTTATGAGCCATGTCCCACTGATTCCAGACTTTGTGGCTTCACCTTTCTTTAAGGAAGCTGACTGAACAAAACACTAGCTTACAGAAGCAATGGTAAGAGTGAAATGTCAATTTCTGAAAATACTTTAGTGATGATGGATCCTAGAGTATATGGTAATTTATCATATTGTAAATAATTTCAAACTTTTTTAGTAACATTTTTGAAACTCAAATATACATCTATCCATTATCTAAATTAAATTCTTATAGTGAACAGAGACTATGATGATTACAATACTAATGATGAAATAATTCCAGAAAGTAGTTCAGTTTCAACATCAAAGGTGAGGAACCTCTTTCAGTAAAATTAAAACTTAACAGCTTAGCCTATTTTATACATCTTTAATAATTACTTAAAAGTAAAATTCAACTAGCTACAGAAAGGAAAAAAGAAATTGGGGTGGAATATGCCATCCATAAGACTTTACCTACCTACCTACCTCCCTTTTGAGAGAGAAAAGTGATCGTCCAGCAAGGTGTGAAAATTCTTCCCAACGTTTACCATTTCTTTCTAATTCTAAAGGTGTTACAAAAGTTGTTGAAGATTTCCTTTTTGAAACTTTCTCCAAGCATTCCATGGTCTCTATTATATCATGAGCAACTTTAATAGATTGTTTTATCCTCATATTACCTTCTTTAAATTTACGTTTTGCGGATATATTGGAATAAGAATGAGGTTTTAGCTTAATATTCAAATTAGAGGGTGCTATGTTGGTAGGCTGATTAGTATCTTTGGATATGTTATACTTTTTGGTGAAATTGCAATTGAAATGTGGCTCCTTTGGTTTTGGAGATGCAGGAATTTGTTGGATGTTATCATCCTCTTCTTTTTCCTTGTATAAGCTTAGTTTTGCCATATTTTTAGCATATTCCACATCTTGTTCATTATAATGCTGCAAAAAATAAAAATGCTGTATAATTTTATTTACTGGAAGCTTGCTTTTAGTTACATTCGAAACTAAGTGTTGCACAGTATCTAACCAATATTTTAAAGATCTTTAAAATGTTAGTAATAACCAAATAATTTCAGTTCAGACCTAGAAAAATTATGTAGCTTCCTGGAAATGCACTTAATGAACTTGGCTGAAAAAAACCCCTTTTCCTTCTTCTAATTTGTTGATTATGTTGCTGCATTTATATTTTCAGAAAGGATCATTTAGTTAGTAAATGGAACAACAAAATGAGTAGCCAACTTGAAATTGATATTCTGCAAAATTCTATCATAGAATATAACTACAGATTTATCTAACTTGGATAACCTTAATGGGCCCAAGTGGCTTCCTGATGTCCAAATGTAATGCAATTTGTTAGACTTAGCCGAGGATAGCTAAATTTACTTTGTTTGTAACATAGATACTTCACCCAAGTTGAACTATTATCACTGTTATTCACCAGTGTGAAAAACCTGGTGGAGAATATCACTAGGTTTACCCATACTGACAAACTGAAGGTACATGCAAAATAAAAAACTATGAAGTAATATTGCACAGTATTGTATTATCATAACCTTTATGTAAAATGCATGACAAAATTAACAATGCAGAAATATCATGTGTCCAATAGTAATATGCATTTTGAAAAATGAAACCCAGATATCAAGCAATTAGCTTAAACAATATAGGTTACTGCACATGAAAGGAAGCTGCCACACCAGATTGGAAAGAATGTCTTGGTACAAGCAGGGGTGTAGTGGCAAATTTTAAGGTGCAGGAGCTCTAAGGAATATATATAATAATAATAATTCACTTAGACTTGGGATATTAAAAATTTGAAATCACAATTAGAAGCCAGTGCTTTCATCTGTCTGTTTGTTCCCAACTTCCAAGTATCAACTAAAAAATAAATAAATAAAATTTGGATGAATGGAGGTGTGGGAGTGGTGCTCCCCTACACTCCCACAGCGCTACACCCCTGGGTACAAGTAAATAATGTATTCAAAGCACAAGTGTGCACAAATGCATACTTTATATCAATGTTTCTCAAACTGCAAGTCAAAACCAGTACATAGCTACTGGGAGGATCAAAAGGCTTCAGGAAAAATATAATGAAAATGGCAGAGATAAGATGAGCCTAGAAAAGGGTCACAGCTTGTAAAAGTTGGAGAACCACTGTTTCATACCAGGAAACAGTGGTTCATGATTGAACCTATACAATGTATAACTAAATAGCATATCCAAACTTATTCATCTGTTACTTTAATCACCTCGAACAACATTCTCAAGGTCACAGATAACTTTTGGCCCAGTCCTCTGACCAGCTTCAATAAACCTTGACCTAAACCAAGTAAAAAGTAGGGATGTACCAATATCACTTTTTAGCTGATAACCATACCGATAATTAAAACAGTATCAGCCAATAACCAATACCGATAATTAAAAACAGTATCAGCCAATAACCAATACCAATATCCAGCTAGGGTTTATTAGTTTCGTCATATTTTTGCAACATATTCATAATTTATTTTCTGTGTTGAAAATTTGACAACAAAGCAACAATCCTTTTTATTAAAGATGGCAACACTGCATTAGATGTCATAGTTTTGTTTGTTATACATTTGGACTGTGGGCTATGTTGGGCTTAGTAAATGTGTGTTTGGGGAACTTAGCTCAGAGATATTTGGGAGCAGGGTTGTGGAGTCGGTCCAAAATTTTCTGACTCCGACTCCACACATTGTAAAAATTCGACTCCGACTCCACACATTGTAAAAAATCTAAAAATCCGACTCCGACTCCACACATTGTAAAAAATCTAAAAATCCGACTCCGACTCCACACATTGTAAAAAATCTAAAAATCCGACTCCGACTCCTCACATTTTAAATATACAACTCCGACTCCTCTAGTGTTTCACTCTATAAGTATCATAATAATAAGACATTTCATCACCACCACACTAAGTGTGAAATTTATATTTTATATTTAAATAAATATTAATTGTATATTCTGAAAATATAAAAAAAAATATTAAAAAAACTTAATCTAGGGGCTATCAATGAATAAGGTTTATTGACCAAAAAAACTAAATAACCTAAATGTTAGTATTTAGGATTTAGAAATTAAGGGTGACACAGGACACAGAAATTGGAGTCGGAATCGGAAGTTTTTACCGACTCCGACTCCGCCCTGAAACGTGCGACTGTGCGACTCCACAACCCTGTTTGGGAGCACCATCAACAACAGTTGCAAGCGAACACATGTTCAGTATTGGAGGAAACATTGCCAGTGCTGCTAGAAATCGGCTCTCTCCTGAACATACAGAGCAGCTGCTATTTTTACACGAGAACTTAACCCTTGTGAAAAAATAATGAGTTATGTGAAGTGATAAAATAATAAAATATTGGAAATTTCATCCTCTCAATAGTCTTTTATTCATAATTTTGAAAAAATTGTACTTTTGAAATATCGACTGATATTTTTAAAAATCTACCAATATCACTGATACCGATATATTGGTACATCCCTAGTAAAAAGCAAAGCTGACATTGCTGGACCAAAATGACTTTATACCCTGGGGAATTTTCATGCCTACAGACATGAAGGATAACTAGGTCTAGTTATTAAAATGACTTAAAACAATTAGGAAGCATTGCCTATAATCTATGTAAACAATACATTGATCAAGAAAGAGGAAACCAAATAATACTGAAGTGATGTACAAAAAAATAAGTATGGTACTCAAAGTGGTAATGAAAGTTGGTAGATAAATCCTTAGTGAATTAGTGGCACCTACTGCAGTTGGGTACCCCAACCCAAAAAATTAAATTATATTAAAACAAAAAATTTAAAGGACAAATAAAACAACAATTCATTTTATGGGATATAATGCCTGGTTAGGTCAACTGTACACTCTTGACAATTGGTTAGGTTAAGTTGTGATATTTTTGTTAGTCTTAATGAAAATATCACAACTTAACCTAACCAATTGTCAAGGCATACAGTTGGACCTAACCAGGCATTCAATTAACCTAACTGGGCATTATATCCCATAGAATTGTTTGTTTTATTTGTCCTTTAAATTTTTTGTTTTAATGTAATTGAATTTGTTGGGTTTGGGTACCCAACTGCAATAGTGCCGAATTAGTTATAGATATAATAGTTTGCAGAGTTGGCTTTTCAGCTCAATTTGGATGTTCAGGAGCTTTTTATTTCTGTAAAAGCACAAATGCTGTGCAAACAAGATAAAATAAAAATTATTAAAAAAGCTACTTTGCCAATTTGAAATGCTAACTTCCCAATTCTTGTGCCCCCCTGCCCCATTCCCATCGAGTCTTTACACCCCCAGTGTGTGCACTGCTAAGTTAGACTCACCTGGTTGGCATTCCCCAGGACCCAAGGAGTTACACCAGTAAGAAAAAAGTAGGGAAAGCCCACATCTGCAGGTATGCCAGCTCCCAGAACCACCAAATTGACAAAGCACCTCAAAGAGTCAGGGCTGGAAAGTGTACCACAGCAGATTTTGTAGTTTGCAATTTGTATTGAACATACAGTACAAACATCACCCAACATAACTCGTAAAAATTAAATACCATATTCAGCTACTCATTACAAACACCATCCAGTACAGGCAAACACTCAATCCCTCAATCATATTCAGACAGTTTTGAACCAAAAACATCATGCAATCCCCTTTTAAATGCATCGACCCTCTCTACACACACAACAGCAGCTGGTAAAACATTTCACATCAGTACACAATGGACACAAAAAATGGCACCTGAGCTTCAAAAATGAATGCGATGCTGCAGTTTAAAAGGGTGCCCTTTAGTACCAACAGCTGGAGCAAAGGTAAATAAGTCAGTAGGGGTAATAGCAATCATACCATGGAGATTTCATACTCACAAACTAAACTTAATAAATTAGGTTGGCCAATTCACGGTTAACATATCTGGTGCATCACTTTATAACCAAAAATATTAGATAGAGTAACTTTTAGATTTATAGTAACCATTATAACACGAATTTAGTATTATTTTTCTCCATTTTCTCTAAGATTTCATAACTTTATTGGTAATTTGGAGTCACTTAACTACTAGCCTACTCTTACTGTAGATTCTATCACTTCTGCCAAACTTCTCACACTGGCCCTGAATTCTCATTAAATCTAATTGGAGACTACAAAATCTGTTTAAATTTTCTTGACACATTGCACAAACATTTTTAAAATAAAATCCTTGTAGCAGAGATGTTATGCAAGTTTTAAATTAAATTACTCTTGCTCAAGGCATAGAGCAACCAGACTGCAGAATCTGCAAAATTTTTGCTTTCCAAATTGTGAAAGTCTCACTAAGTATGGAAAATTCTTGTGTACAATATTTTGGTAAAATCTTATTTTAATATGAGAAATTAAATTCCAAAATTTTTTAGCCCTTTAAAGGCGGCCACATGATGCAATAGTAGCAAAACCTTGAAAATGTTGTATACCTATTACAGGCATACCTCGCTTTACGAATTATTGCGTTCCCAGCGTCCAATCGTAAAGTGAGGCATTATTTCCCATAGGCTTAATGTTATATTAAGGGATACGTTCTTGGAACAAATTTATTAAAAAAAATCACAAGAAAAGGTAATAAAACGATAATTTATGCAGCAATGGTTTAATGAAATGAAAAACAAAGCAAAGATATATGTAAAAAGACACACAGAAAGTTTAATTTTTATTTGACTCACTCTTAGAAGCACCTTCAGACGCACTTGTAGATGCAGTCGTGGATGGAGGACTCTTGAAAAATGTATCCAAAGTGGTTTGTTTTAAAGAAGATTTTTTCTTTTCTCTGTAAATTTCACGATAACAGGCAGCTGCATTTTTTAAACCAGTTGCAACTTTTTCTCTTTTTTCGAAATTAGGATCCAATGACTGAAAAATATCGATAGCTTTATCTAGATGAAGAAATCCTTCAGCGAGTCCTTTTAGAGTTAGTACAGGATGAGTAGGGATTTCAGTTGTATCAGGTGCCTCTTCCTCTTCTTCAATGTTAAGTGATCTTTCATTGCAATAAGATCGTCGTTTGATATTTCTGCACCATTCGCTTCCAGCAATTCTTCAACATCCTCTTCAGAAAAATTGAGATTTAAAGAGTTCGCGATAGTTACAATTTCTGTTTTTTCGTTTTCTATTTCTGATGACAAACTGATGATAAAAATGCTGCGCCAGTGAACAAACGCATGCATGAACGATATGTACTTATTTTTGATGTGTACGATTTATTTTTGACGTTTAATATTGTTTTTTTTTAACTTTATTTATTTTTTTATTTCGTTTAAAATAAAATTCGTAAACCCGGGGTATCGTAAAGCAAGGTATTACTGTAGTCTTCTTTACCAGCTTTATAAATTTCTATTTAGAAATTTAAAAAGTTATTTTTTTCATTGTTGTTTTTTATGTTCCCAAAATGGGAATGTTGGCATATTAAGCTATACGTTTTAAGGTCAAATTTAATAAATGCTGAATTCCTTCTTTTTTTTTGCTCGCTTAGAATTGCTATGACTAAAATTAAGAAAAAATAAACAAATAGAGAAGTTTTTAATTTATTCGGAACAAGAACTGATATATATATATATATATATATATATATATATATATATATATATATTATATCAGTGGCGACTCGTGACATTTTTGTTCAGGCATGCATGTTATGGAATGGAAGAAAAACATCCGCCTAACCCTCTTGCCCAAACTTTGCATATTGTTTACATAGAACTTAGCAAGTTAAAGGTGTTTTACAAACTTTTGGGGACCTCTTTGAAGGAAAGTTCATTTAATGTTAGGCTTAAATATGCGAACAAAAAATTAGACATATTTATATATAGTAGTTACCGAATTGATCTAAAGAAAAAGATACAAATTTAAAATTTACCTTAAATAATTGTGAAGCATTATTTGAATTGAAATTCTGCTCTCCTAGTTTTCCTGCAAAATTCTTCGATGACCAAATTGTAAAAGTACTCTCGATTCTCCATACACTTCTTGATGAAATTTTTTTCAATTGAAATTAAGGCAAGATTAGATAGCCTTTCTTCACTTTGGGAACTCCGTAAATAAATTTTAATTCTTTTAAGCGCAGAAAATGATCGCTCAACACTTGCTGTCGATATTGGTATAGTTAGAATCAAATTCGTCAATTTATATATTTCCTTAAGACCTTTGTGCATTTCGCTTTCCAGTAGATATTTTAGGAGCTCAGCAACATTCTTTTTGGCAAAAGATTTGTGCGAATATAAACACACAATTCAGAACGGAGACGAGGAAACTCAAAAAATGAATTGTAGCTTCTTTTCAAAGATTCAAAAGCTCTCTCTGGGAAAGTAACATCATAGAACTCAAATTTTTTGCAATCTAAAAGCTCAATGAATTCCAATTTTTCCATTGAACTGAAACACTTTCATTTGAAGTATATTATCGATATTTCATGAAATAGTTGACTATACTTCTCTTGTGGAGAAAGACTCTGTTTCCTTTTACATACAGGTTCACCACATCTTTCTGTTATCAAGTCCCACATATCTGCAAATTTTGTATCCCTTATTTGTTTGATTTTTTTCATAGTGCTTTCAACGGTGATTGAGCTATACACAATATCCATAGATTTTGTTTGCAGCACATTAAATAGATATTCAGTAAAAGGAAAAATTGAAGAAAATACTTCTAATAAAAAATTAAAATCGAAAGTATCGATACCAGCAAGCAATCCGCGTGCACTATTTTTTGTTTTTTCATCAAATTTCTTTGGGTTTTCAAGAATGCTTTTTAAAAGATCTATTATATCTTCTTTATTTTCCTTAACTCTTTCAACTAGACGAGATGAATAGTTCCACCGCGTTGGAGCCAGTTTAGGGAAACGCTTTCCAACAACTTTGTCAAGCATTGAAGTTCGCTTAGTTGAACTGCTGAAAAATGATGACAAACTTCCTAATACTGAAAAAAAATTATTACATTCGGAAATTTCAGCGACAGCTTGGGATAAAACAAGGTTAAGTTTATGGGCGTAGCAGTGAAGAAAAATAGCCTCTGGTACAGTTTCTCTAATCTTTGTTTGTACTCCATTAAGATCGCTCCCCATAACAGCAGCACCGTCGTAGGTTTGAGCAACTAATTTTTTTCAAACAGCCCAGTTCACCTAGTTGCCTTATAGATAAATCAGAAATCGCTCCTGCACTTCTATCATTGAATTTTATAAATCATTCACAAATCTCTCCATGTTTATTAACATAACGAACAACAGTAGAGTTGAGAAAAACAGCTGACATCAGATGTTTCATCTAATAAAATCACCACATACATGCAGTCGATAAGCTCACGTTTTATTTGTTCTAACATAACTGCACTAATAGATTGAATTATGTCATTCTGAATAGCAGATGATGTTCCCTTAAAAACAGTCGCAGTTTTTAAATGGTTTTGAAGCTTTTCATCGAATTCTCCCATACAAAATACCAATTCAATATAGTTACCCCTATTGTCAGCGTTTTCTTCTTCATTGTGACCACGAAATGCTAATTCTTGCATACCTAAAAAAACATGTTATCCTAATCAAACGTTTCAAAATTTCTCGATTCTTATTAACTTCTTCGTTATGTCTGGAAATGGCAACTGATTTCTGCTTGTCGAGTATTAAATCAATTCTTTCTGACTTTCCAAATGTTTTAAGATCAACAAATGCATTTATGTGAGCAAGAGATTTTTCATGGCGAGAAATTGCAGTATGTAAATTGTTTAAATCGTCGTATCCACTACTAACAGAATTCCACACAGAGTTATCTCTTGAAAATAGGAAACACGACCAACAGTACAATTTGTTATTTGAAATATTTCCACATAACCAGGGAACATCATCATACAGCTTAGGATTAAATTTCCTAGTGAAGCCTTTATTTTCTTTGCTTAAATTCAAATGTGGAATCGGTCTGCCATTATTCAATATGCGCTTTTTCTCATCAAAAGAGAGTGAGTAAAATCTTCTAGTCTTCAATTGATTAAACACATCGTCAGTCATTATGGGCACTACAATGCTATAATTTATTTAAGGGAACACCGAACACAAGTGAAGCTTGCGGCTGTGGTACTGGAAAGAAGCCTTGTCAGAATTGCCAGATGTTACTTTTTGGTGAATGCACCTATAAAACTGAATGCATGCCGTATTATTTTCATTAATTAAAAAAAATCAGAACAAAGCTTTTTAATTATTTTTTGTAAAAATATTAAGTAAATTTTCTAAGCATATTTTAAAACATATTGCCTTTTGAATTTAGCTATGAGGCTCAAAAAAAATATCTTATGGATAGTGAGAAGTCTCCTTAAAAAATTGCCCAAGGCAAGGCGGTGTAAACAAAATCATGTCTTATTTCACTAGACAATTAAGAACATTTTTCTGTACCCAGACTGAATTAGTGAATGCTTTAGCTACAAGTATTTCGATCTGTGTACAGAAAAATGTTCTTAATTGTCTAATGAAATAAGACATAATTTTGTTTACACCGCCCAATAGCCAGTACATGCGTGATTGAAGCCTTAGCCTATTTTTAGTTTCTGAAAATTATTTTTGTCAATTATAATCCTTACTTAGATCTGAAAAGAGAACATATTTAACGCATGCATTCATTGCATGCGTTGCATTCATTAAGAAATCGCCACTGATATATATATATACAGGGCTGGCCCTAGCAAATGCGAGGCCCAATTTGAGATTTTTAAAGTGGGGCCCTAAGGTTAAAGTTACCTACCCATAGTGGGTGCATGCTTACTGAAAGAAAAGAACAATGATTCAACAACAAATATCATTTATTTTGGATGTGATCACAAGGAAACCTTTCTGGCTTTCACAGTGACAAATTCAGCAATGAGGTCTGTATAGTTACAGTTTCTCGCAATGGTGTTTTCAATGGAGAGGATCGCCAGATTACTGAGTCGATCCTGCAGCATCGTTGACTGTAAATACGTTTTTATTAATTTCAACTTTGAGAAACTTCTTTCCCCAGATGCAACAGTAACTGGAATAGTCAGTAGTATTCACAATGCAGTTGTGAAATTCAGGAAATCCACAGAATGGTCGTTCAAAGTGATGAAGCCCAATATCTTCAGTGGATCACTTTGTATATCTTCTGGAAGAATTGGTTTCAAGGCTTCCATTTCCTCAGAAAGCATGAATCCATCAATGTCGCAGTCTTCTCCATCAGTCAGTTCAAGTTCGAGATCTTTGCTGTGCTGATGTAGGTCTGTCTTGGACATCTTTGTGAACATGTACAGTGTACACCCTTGATGATTAGTTAGGTTAAATAGTTGTGATATTTTCGTTAAAACTAACAAAAATCACACTAACTCAAAAACAAGTGATTTGCTATAAACACACACCAGAAAAACACTGTCCAGTGACTATCAAAAATTGACCTTAGAAAATAAAGTTATGACACTATGAAGATGTTACTAGGCCTATCATAGCTTACACCATTTGGATCTTTTCCATTTCATGTACTGTTTCCAATTTTGTTGAAAATAAGATATTTAATGTAGGTTAACTGAATGCCTGGTTAGGTCAACTGTACGCCCTTGATGATTCATTAGGTTAAGTCAAGATATTTTCATTAGTTTTAATGAAAATATCATAATGTAACCTAACCAATCATCAAAGGTGTACAGTTGACCTAACCAGGTATTCAGTTAACCTACATGGTAACAGGGTAAAAACTTTATAGTGGGCATACTAGGGGCCCTTCGGCCCATCTGGGTGTCTCCACTGTTAATATAAACAAACCATAAATACAGTTACATGCAAAATGAAGACCCAATTGATCTCTGCTAATTGCAGATTGTCACACATCTACTAGCTGTACATTAACTTCAAAACTTTGGATCTTGTGGATCATTCATCAATACCACTACTGTACTAATTATAGACATCACATGGTTATCTATACAGCCATATAGTATCTACATAGCTACAACTTGAATAATATAATACAAGCTCTACAATTAAGATAAAAGGAGTAGGTGGGACTGTAAAGACTGTACAGAGACATGCAAGAAGTAAATAGACACCCTTAATTTTATGGTAAAATGTATGCATCCAAATTTTTTTGCCATTATTATGACTAATATTAGTTTCCTTTTTTTAGATTGTAATATACCCATCCTAGAACATGCCTCAAACACAAGATATAGCTGCACGTCCATAATAACCAAGCTGATGAAGATAGTTTACTGCTGTTCTTGGGCTAATTTTGAGTTTTTCTGCCACTTCTGAAGCTTTTAAACGAGGGTTGTTCTCAACAGATCTTCGAACAAAACGAAGACATCTGTCAGAAGGCCCAGGTCGACCGGGTCGTGATTCAATTGATGTTTTGCCCTTTTCTTTAAATTGGACTATTATTCTGTTAACAGTAGAAAGGGGTATTCCGAGATTCCTAGCTATTTGTCGCTGGGACAGTCCACCCTCAGATTGACCAACAATCCATCCTCGTTGAAAGTCAGAAATTTCTTTGGAATCTTGTGTTCGAGGCATGTTCTAGGATGGGTATATTACAATCTAAAAAAAGGAAACGAATATTAGTCGTAATAATGGCAAAAAAATTTGGATGCATACATTTTACCATAAAATTAAGGGTGTCTATTTACTTCTTGCATGCCTCTGTATAGAGTATTTGAATGTACACCCATTCAGGGTCTCATTTAAAGGTGTCTATAAGGCAAGTGAATATAATGAGTCTTTCATATATCACAGCACAGTGCTATGGGGCGCACTGCTCAGCAGAGAAATTGGTTAATATTCGTTTTAATGCTCTCTTCATTTTCGATAGACGACGACATTCTATGACAATTTAACATATAAATTCATATTCAGGACACCTGGAAACCTCAGGGAAACTGATAAAAATCAAGGAAATGTAAAAAAAAAAAAAAAAAAAAATTGTTTCATGTGACCTTCTCTGACCAATCAGAGACATGCATTTTACATCTCCCATAATGCATACTCATTTCAAAATGCTCCTTCAGTTCGCTTTTTGCTATGGCTTGTGAAGGTTGTGATTTGGATTACTATCAATTAATACAAGATATTTATAAAAAAGAAGATGCTGCTGAAGTTTTCTTTACCAGTCACTGTGTTTTACCTACTAATGTTATTTGTCCGCAGTGTGGTCAGGAGGGTAATTATAGAGAAGGTGCTGACCAATATTATTGCAAAAGAGTGACTAAAGACGAGCGTGGCAGAAAAAAAAGAGAGTTCTTTCTCTGTTTCTGTTTCCGTCGAAAGGGCATATGGGTTGAAAAATCCCACCTCAAACTGTGGCAAAACTTATTGTACGTTGGGATATTCTTGACAAAGCATTCAACACAGCTAGATGCACAGCTGTATTTAGTGTTGGCTTCCGAGAGTGTGGTTAATTGGAGGAGCTTTTGCTTCAAAGTCTGTGAGCATTGGCTAGGCCAACAAGTTCAAATTGGTGGGCCTGGCAAAATTGTCGAGATTGAAGAGTCGAAATTTGGCAGGTCTAAATACGGATGGGGAAGAAATATTGCCAGTACCTGGGCTTTTGGGGCCTTGGAACACAGTTCCAAAAAACTACTATGTATTGTTTGCTGTTCCTCAGAGAGACGCAACAACTCTTGTTGGCCTGATCCAGCAACATATTAGGTAGAATCTTTTGTCTATCTTGAAATATCTCATAAATGATTCATAAAAAAGTTATGGAAGTTGGAAATATTTGAACTTAAATAAAAAAAAAAATATAGTCTTCAATTTTTTAAATTTTTTGTTCCAAGGTATCTCTATCCAAGCACAACATTGTGTAAAAATTTCATTATTTTCTGGCAAATACTGAGAAAATATAGCACTTTCAGCGTGACAAATTTTAAAAAAAATATATAAAAAAATGACAGAAAATGAAAAATTGTTGCTATTCCTATGAAAAATGATGTGGAGTAACTTTTTTTTTTGAAAGTATATACAGCATTATGACAAATAAAATAACTAATTTGGAGCTTTAAATTTGGCACCTATAGGTGTACTGTACCTATTTTTGTCTATGTAGGAGAGATTTTTTCTAAAATTTTCCAAACATATATAAAAACTAATTAATTTGTTTTGAGTGTGGTACTTTCTAATAATTTTAGCATTTATTCTAGAAGAATAACATGTTTGAATTTATTTGAATTAATTTAATATTTTCATCAGCCCAGTTGAAAAGAGACATCTTGCCTTCTTGTAAAATTTTGTAATCCCCTTTAGTTGTTGTTAATCTGTAAAAATAATTAAGTTTGTTACATAAAGAAAAATTATTGACTAATCTGAAATTAAGTAGAGAAATTATGAAAGTGAATTGCTAGTGATTACATTAATTATTGGTATATAGCATGGGTTAGATGGTGGTTAATTTGAAAATTCTAAATTTAAATAGGTATTTTAGGTTATCTTTCTTTGAAGTAATTCTTTAAGAGATTTAGAGACTTTTGGTACGTCTTCTTTTACTAAATTGTACACTCTCCTGTTTCTCGTCATTACATCAACTTTTCTGATGATGCTTGAAAATCTTATTGTCAAAATATCTGGATGTTGGGGATAGAAAAATGAAGGATTGGGACCATGAGGGTGTAAGAATGACACCTTCACCTCTCTGGATTCTGTTGATTTTTCCAAAACATATGATAACCAGTAACCACCAGTGGTCATCATAATCTATAGCAACAAAACCATTTATATCATTTTCTTCTATTATTTCCTCTTCCTCGGTTACTTTTACGATTGTTGACTCATTAGATACTGAATATCTTTTAACAGTAATTGATGAAAGTGAAACAGGTTTCACATGGTGCAATTTTAGAGTTCCGGAAACAGTTTTGGCTTTTGAATTTCGGTCTTTTAAAAATTCTTCTTCTCTTTGATGGTCTTCAATTGTTAAAAATTTAAAGTTTATGTTTTTAATGTTACAGTTAGCAAATTCAAACAAATTTCGGGGGTGTTATTATTTGGTTATCATATGGTCTTTGGAGGCTTGCTTTTGCAGCTAATTTTTTAATAGTGCTCCCCAATCCATCGCATGGTCCTTTTCCATGACTTGTAGTGAAAAAATTCCAATCCACCTCCAAATTAAAATCCTTTTTATGGTAACAAAGGTTAAGGAAATTTTTACAATTTTTGTATTGGGCAGCACATCCGTCCAAAAAATAATTTTTTTTTTATGAATAGAATTTTTTCTGCTAGAAATTTACGCAGGTGGCATTGAAAAAGATGAACCGCGACAACATTGTGGTCATTACATTCTGAAATAACTACAAAATTTAAGTTCTTTAGATTTCCTTGGGCCTTGAAATATAGAATGAACGGATGAATAGTAGTCATTTGGTTGTTCCAATGGAACGACTGAACTTCATCTTGGAGAATAGCTGAATAATTTTCTGAGAAGTCGCATACAGCCAAAACTTCATCGTTTTCCAATGATGTTTTCTTATCCTGATAGTAGTTTGATTGCATATTTGTTAGGAAATCATGGATCTGAAAGTAAGTACTGTCACGTGGGGCAATTGAGTCCAATAATATGTCAAATCTCACATGCTAAGGTTAATATAATGGAAACTATACATGTTCAAACATTTATTTTTATATATGATACACATGAGGTAATTACGACCACAATACTCTATGTACACATTTATAGCATAAATTTACAAATTAATGGGGCACTTTAAAAATATGGACTCAATTCATGAATATTATTCAGTGCCATAACAACAACATAACTATAACATAACATAATAACATAATAACCACACTAACATAATAATAAGCGAAAACAATTAAAATTACGCCTTCTCACACCTCAAATGGCAACACACTGCACCTCACCTATCTCTAACGAACAACTTTATTAAACATAATTGTATTTTTGTAAGTGTCTACCACCTTCATTTTCATCACCATGTCTTCTTCACTAGTGTCATAGAGATCAGCAACTTCTGGTTGTCTGAATGATAAACAGTCATTTGGATGTTTGCCCTTTCCATCACTTTTCCTGTAATATGAGACTTTCCACTTAGTAGCCCTACCACCTTTCTCAATAATTTTACCTATATAACAATATGTGGGTTTACCTTCACCACCTGAAAATTTTACAAGAACATAGTCCCACTTTCAGGGCTGTAACTAGGGTTTAGAAATTAGCGAGGGCCAGATTTTTTTCGAGCGCGGCGGGACAAGCAAAATTCAGACCAAAATGACATCTACAAACACAACCCAAGCTATACACTAAACACAAAACCCTTGTCTAGAATTAAATATTGTACAGAGGGACCTGTTAGTCGCAAGTGCGTTCTGGCAATGTTGCTGCTAGCTTGCTGCTTCCTGTTTACAGATGGTTTGGAACAGGGATTGGGTAAATCTGGCCGCGCGTCATGTTGACTTCCGGTAACCGTATTTTCAACATAAAAGCCCTCTAATGTTTAATACACTCGATGCTCTCTTTTCAAAAGAAAAGCGGTAATATGCGTTTCATACACGGAGAATGGTTCAGTCTCTTTTTTTTTTTAGGAAATAATTACCGAGGTCCGGCCTCGTGACCTCATAGGTAGTTACGGCCATGCCCACTTTCCAATTTCTGATATGGAAGCATCTGTCGGTACATCACCATCTTCTACTACACTTTCTACTACACTGTCAACACTAAATTCATCAAAGTCAGAATTGTTTTTTGAGAAAACACATCGTCTTGCCCCTCTTGCCTGTCTTACCCCTCTTGCACATGCTGCTGAGGAGGTGCCAGCTTCTTGCAGATCAGCAAGGGAGATGCCTCTGCCTGCTGAAATGTTGTCTCCTACCACGATGGGCTCTCTTCCTTACACTGTATTCCCTCTTTTCTTTTAAATAATGCATAAGTTCAGTACTAACCATACCTCTGGTTTGTTCTACACACTGAGGTTCTTTCCTCATTTTTTGTAAGACATGTTCAGGGTTTAGAGGATAGATGCCACAAGATCTGAATCCACATCTAGCCAAAGGTGACCATTTTTCTTTCATCCTTTGCATCAATTCTAGAAGCAATTTGGGTAGTGACCATTTCTGTAGACATGTTGCATGTTTTCCTTCTCCTGCCTTCCATTCAGTTATTACTTTTCTCCACTCAGTTTTAAGTGGTCCATACACAGACATATCTAATGGCTGTAGAAAGTGTGTTGAGTTGGGTGGAAGGAAAGCCATTCTGTTGTTGTTTTCCATGCATAATTCAACAACTTTGTGGTTAATGTGAGAGGGTAGATTATCTCCTATAAGTACTTTAGGTTCATAAGCAGGTAATTTGCTAACAAATCATAAAACTACTCTCTTAAACCAATCTACAAGCACATCTGAATCAAACCACCCAGAGGTTGTACGGTTGTAGATTGCAGCTAATGGTCCACCCGATATCCAGGATTCCTGAAGCCTTTCTGCTTTATATACTATATAAGGAGCTAAAACTTCACCAGTAGCAGTTACTGCAAACATTATAGAAGATGAGCTTTTTGTAGTATTGATGATCCTTTTAGCATGTTTCACTCCTCTCCTAAAGATCTGCAGTTTACTTTTGGATCATCAATTAAATTCATCTCATCATAATTGAAGATGTTACTTGGAGGAACACCATCAATTGTGTGGGCCAGGCACTCAAAGTAACCAGTAACCTCAGCTTCAGTAACTGCTGCGCGCTGTCTAGATATATTTTGGCACATGCGGGTTGATAACAGTTGTGCATAGCGCTGAATAAATCCTCTTGCCCAGTCAATGCCAGGACAATTATTATTGAACACTGGTATATGCCTTTCATTATGGTCAAGATAGTATTTTATGAATTTTCTGAGTTCACTGGTATCGAAAGCCATCCCAAAGTCACCCAGAGAAGGCAGATTCTGCGCTATGGCCATTTCTTCAACTCGAAGAAGTGCGGTCTTCCGACCTATTTTGCGAGGTGATCTTGACCTTCCAGCACAATGTTGCTGCAACGTTGTCTTTAGAATGTTGAATCTTTCTGATGCAGCTCGGAGTGACAGGCCTTCCTGAAATGAGGCCCGGGCCATGTCCTCTTCTCAATACTGCATCTTGTTTGTCTTCTTCTGGTAATGCCAGACCATCCTGTAGAGAAAAAAAACAATTTTGTAGGGAATGACTCAAAAACTTGAGTCAATACCATTGGACTCAATTGCCCCACCACAATAAATTGTTAATAACTCAATAAATAGTGACTTAGCTGAGGGTTTTACTTTTGTATTTGACTGCTTGAAAGATGATAAATCTTCATATAAATTTTTATCCACTTACTATATATAGTTTAAAAACTACAAATCTTAGCATTCAATAATACAAAACAGCTAGAAAAAATAAAAATAAACAAAAATCAGAAAAAATATTTTTTGATTCAATAAAAGTATTTTTTGGTATTAAAAAAGAAGACATTCATACTAAACAAATTAAAGTCAACATTGTTTATATTTGATACCCAATCCTTGATTTATGGGCAGTGGTCTCAAATACCCCATTGTGATCTCAATTGCCCCACATGATGGTATGTAAATTAGAATTTAGAAACGCCTGTAATATATTTTTTTGTTAAAAACTAATTAAAATTCAGCCTTTTATTTCATTGGATTTTTCAAATGATATTCTAGTACAAGGTTATTTTGTCAACATCAAGATATATTATTTTTATATGATTTTGTAATAATTATACACGATATGTTCAATAAATGTTATTAAATTATTGTTATTACCTGATACTGCTTCAATTTTTCACAAAATTCTTCAATGTAATCATCTGTAGCCTCGATTTTTCATTTTCTGTCATTTTTAATATTTTTTAAATGTCACACTGAAAGTGCTATATTTTCTAGAGTATTTGCCAGAGAATAATGAAATTTTTACACAATATTGTGCTTGGATAACGGTATCTTAGAACAAAAATTTTTAAAAATTATACTTTTTTTTTACTCAAGTTCAAATATTTTCCAACTTCTTAACTTTTTTGTGAATCATTTATGGGATATATTTCAAGATAGACAAAAGATTCTACTCCTTTCAAGCTTTAGAATGACACCAAAATGAAGTAAATCAGTCTAGTAGAAGCCAATATGACAATTTAGATATATTAAATTTCGAAAAAACCTGGTCAAAAGGTCAACTTTTGTGACCTCATATCTCAGCACCCTGAGGTCACAGAGGTTTGAAATTTTGGGTATCTACATTTCTCATAAGGGTCCTTAAGTGTACTAAGTATAAACAAAATCGGAGATGGCTGACATTTTCTTGTCCTTATGTGTCTAATTTGACATGGAATGACCCCAAAGTATTTTGCATGGTACTTGTTTAACTGTGAATATCCCTCTCAACAACATCTCCACAAATTCATGTTGGTCACCACTATGTACAAACATCCCAATGCTGCTATTTAAGGTAAGAAATTGCAAAAAAATATGGATTAGGTTAAGTAAAATATTTTTCTGGTGTTTTTTGTGTTTTTGTTTAAATTTAGGGTAAATATTTATTATTATACTAGTCTCCAATAGAAAGTTTTAAAAGCTGGTTTTCAATGTTTTTCAATGTGCTGAATTAAAAAATTATACTCTTTCCATCACAAATGATTTGTTAGAGAGTTTTTGAAGCTTAAAGCTTTTAAAACTTTCTACCCTTTTTTACCTGGGGAACCCCCAGTGGGAGCTGGGAGTTTTTAGGTGGGGAGAATCACAAAAATGAGTGGGTTCCAAAGATTTTTAGTCAGATTAATACAAAACACATCAAAAACCATAGGAAAAACATAAATTTCAACTTCAAAATTGGCTGAACCTAAAACAACCTAAGCAAACCTAACCTAACCCTTAACGTTATCCAAAATTATAAAAAATACCTTAATCATGTGAACTACCATTTTTTTACCCTTTTCCAGTTAGAGAGTTTAAGCTTCAATAACTCTTTAACAAATCATTTGCAATGGAAATGAGCATCATTTTTTAATTCAGCACATTGAAAAACATTGAAAACCAGCTTTTAAAATTTTCTACGGAGACCGGTGTAATAGTAAAGAAATACCAAATTTAGCCTTCATTTCTTTGGAATATAAGTGTTTGAGAAATTTTAAAATTGAAAATTTCTCAAAAATGGCTCATTTCCCAAAGAAACAAAGTTCAGATTTGAACAAATCACACCAAAAAACACCAGGAAAATGTGTTTTGGTCCAGAAAGGAGAGGGAGCACTAAAACGAATAATTACCCTACCTTTAACAAGCAACCACTTATGACGAACTGTATCAAAAGCTTTGGCAAAATCCAAGTACACAATATCTAGAGATTCTTTTTTATCCAGATGCTTTAACATACTATCTTATTTTCAAGAAAATCAGAAACTACACAAAACGGAAAAAATCCAAATGGTGTAAGCTATGATAGGCCTAGTACCATCTTCATAGTGTCATAACTTTGTCAAATCACCCAATATTATAAAGCAACTATACATTTCATATGTGAGACCCCTCCTCGAATACTGCATTCAATTTAATAGTCCCTATTTGATACAAGATATTGAAAAACTGGAAAAAGTACAGAAACGAGTAACAAGAATGATCCCATCTCTAAGACAATTGACATATAAGGAAAGACTGGCGTATCTAAGCATGTTCTCATTAAAAAGGAGGAGGTTAAGGTGATATGATCTGGGTTGTGGAGTCGGAGTCGTGGAGTCGCATGTTTCAGGGTGGAGTCGGAGTCGGTAAAAAACTTCCGACTCCAACTCCAATTTCTGTGTCCTGTTGTCACCCTTAATTTCTAAATCCTAAATACTAATATTTAGGTTATTTAGTTTTTTTGGTCAATAAACCTTATTCATTGATAGCCCCTAGATTAAGTTTTTTTAATATTTTTTTTTTACATTTTCAGAATATACAATTAATATTTATTTAAATATAAAATATAAAATTTCACACTTAGTTTGGTGGTGATGAAATGTCTTATTATTATGATAATTATAGAGTGAAACACTAGAGGAGTCGGAGTCGTATATTTAAAATGTGAGGAGTCGGAGTCAGATTTTTAGATTTTTTACAATGTGTGGAGTCGGAGTCGGAGTCAAATTTTTACAATGTGTGGAGTCAGAGTCGTAAATTTTTGGACCAACTCCATAACCCTGGATATGATAGAGGTGTATAAAATGATAAAAGGGTTGGATAAGATAGATTTTGAGTCTCTTTTCATTAAAGATCACAATAATCAGACTAGAGGTCATAGTATGAAATTATTTAAGCCAAGATGTAGAACAAATTTAAGAAAACATAGTTTTACAAACAGAGTAATTAAGTTTTGGAACAGTCTGACAGAAGAAGTGGTGACTTCAGATACGCTTGATTCTTTCAAAAGAAGGTTGGATAGTTTGATGTCTGCAAGGGACATCTGGTGATGGTGTTTAAGCCCATTTTTATTGCATGAATGGTACTACCGTAGTTGATTTGGTTAATATTCGTTTTAATGCTTTGTTCGTTTTTGATAGAAGGAGACATTCTATGACAATTTAACATATACATTCGTATTCAGGACACCTTGAAACCTCAGGAAAACTGATAAAAATCAAGGAAATGTAATAATTATTTTTTATGAAAAAAAAAAAAATTTAGACGTAAAAAGCAGCCATTATAGGCCATTGACCGAGTATTTAGCTCTTAACGCTGTTAAAATTTTAACGAACGTCGCCCTCTCCAGTTTTATGGGGAGACATCTCGTGGCAAAATTAGGAAACATAGGTCAAAACAACCAATTACATCTCGTTTTGGTTTCACGTGACCTTATCCGACCAATCAGAGACGTACATTTTGAATCTCATAATACATACTCATTCAAGAATGCTTTAGTCTAGTTTTCATTATGGTTTGAGGAGGTTGCGATTGCCTGGGTTTTTGGTACCTTGGAACGCAGTTCCAAAAAACTACTGTTGTTTGCGGTTCCTCAGAGAGACGCAACAACTCTTGTTCGCCTGATCCAGCAACATATTAGGCCTGGGACTACAATCTATTCCGACGAGTACCGTGCGTATTCTCAACTTGGAAATCTAGGCTACATTCACCGGACAGTCAACCATTCACAGCGGTTCGTGGAAGACACCGTTCACATTCAAAATATTGAGTGTTGTTGGAAAGACGTGAAGAGCTGGATATTACGGTCTGGCAACAAAACCCAATCAGTTTAGGTTAGGTTAGGTCTGTTTAGGTTAGGTTAGGTTTGTTTAGGTTAGGTTAGGTCTGTACCAAAACACATTTTTCTTGTGTTTTTTGGTGTGATTTGCTCAAATCTGAACTTCGTTTCTTTGGGAAATGAGCCGTTTTTGAGAAATTTTCAATTTTAAAATTTCTAAAAAATGGCTCATTTCCCAAAGAAACGAAGTTCAGATTTGAACAAATCACACCACAAAACACCAGGAAAATGTGTTTTGGTTCAGAAAGGAGGAAAAGCACTAAAACGAATAATTACCGTTGATTTCATATATATTATGTGCATTTGGGTGATAGATCCCACAGCTCAACACAGGTATTGTGGGATATCGGGAGGCAGCATCTTGGGTTAGGGGATACTCTCTGTCCTTACACACCCTATTTAAAGAGATTCCTCTGCCGAGCGGTGCCCCCGATAGTACTGTGAGGTATTGAAAAACTCATGATCTTCACTTGCCCCACAAACACCTTTAAATGGGAGACCCAAAATGGGTGCACACACATTTCTACATTACTGTACAGTCTTTACAGCCACACCTACACTTTTCCTCTTAAGTATATATATTGTAATGCATATGGATGTAAATTGTGACTTGGTCCGCAATTGATATGGACCGTGACTTATTTTTGGTTGGCATGGTACTGGTATTGATGGGTACCATAATGAAATTGACTGGATTCTTTGGAGCTGATATATTTGCATGTCAGTTATAAATAGATATAGTGTGTAACATATTTGTGGATAGTAGCCTATTATGACTTTGATCCTCTGGATCCAGAGATTCTATCTTTAGTTTTAAATTGATAATTAATTAGTTTTAAATTGATACTTAATTAGTTTTGTAAAAATTGGTTAGTGCCAATGTACAGGCAGTTTTTACATAGTGGAACCACCTCGATGGGCCGAAGTGGCCCCTAGTGTGCCCACTATAAAAATTTCTTATGTTCTTATGTTATTTTCTAATATTTTCAAAATGACACATAGCTGCTTGCACCATTTTTTCTGCTCTATCGATTGATATACGTTTCGTTACTATAGCATGTTTCATAGCAATGCGGGTGTCTTGTAAAGTTTTACCCTAACAACATAGTGCTTTTTTTTTTTTATATTACACAGAGAATTGCACAATTTAGAAAGCAAGATTTCCCTCGAAAACGGTAACATCATGCAAGAATTTTGGGAATTTTTCAGTCTGGAGCTAAATGAGACAAACTAAACAGTTCATAGTGTAGTTACATTTCATTTGGAAAACATGAAGCCACTCAGGATTATCGAGGTAGTGAAAGAAAACAGTGCGAAGTACCTGTGCACCCTCATCTAATAATTAAGCTTGTAACTTGCAAGTTACCTTTAGAGTGAACATCTCATTTCATTAAAAATATCGTCCTAACACGAAGCACAATACAGATATATACTCTTATTCTTATATCGACTATACATGAAGTAACGTGTTCCACCATACATTCTCGTTGCTGTAGTTCAATAGATTACAAACTTTTCAGACCAGACAACCAACGTTTGAGCCGACCAATGAGTAGTGTTTGGTAAGAAACTTAAATTACCCGCGATAAACGTCATTTTAAATTTTACTGTTATAATATTTAATACTTGTTCAGTATATCCCTCAATTAGTAAATTAGACACGTAGAAATGCAAAAAACTTCACTTTTTTCTACGTGAAGGTCAAAATATGATAATAAAAACCTACTGCCTACCAAAGAATTCGATTATACTAAAAGTTATCACATTAATCTTAAAAACACACAATTCCATGTGTCTATGATAATAAAAACCCACTCTAATAGACAGAGTTTATTTCCACAACAGTTTCGATGCCCACTGGCATCCTCTTCGGGTGGATACAGTATCCACCCGAAGAGGATGCCAGTAGGCATCGAAACTGCTGTGGAAATAAACTCTGTCTATTAGATGGGTTTTTATTGTTATAGACACATAGAATTGTGTGTTTTTAAGATTAATGTGATAACTTTTAGTATAATCGAAGTCTTTGGTAGGCAGTAGCCCCCACAGGATTTTCTGACAGGAGGGCACTTCCACTAGTATATATATATATATATATATTTTTTTTTTTTATTTTTATTTTTTTTTTTGTATTGGGGCGTTTACCGCCACTTCCCGCTATATGGTAGCGGATATCATGGCGAGGCGGAATACGAGAAAGAGAAACGGAGACGGAGAAAAGGCACTAGAAAAGGGAGAACAGCGGACTACAGGTGAGAAGTCACCTAAAGCTCAGATAGGATGCGAGATTAGGAGAGGAAGAGGAAAAGACGGTCAAGCGAGAAGAGAGGGCTCTCAGCGAGCATAAGGCGTAAACGTTCGGGGAGGGGGAAATCAGAAAGGAACGGGAAGGCGCGACGACGTACTGACGACAGGGTGGGGCATTCCACAAGGATGTGAGAGACGGTGAGGGGCGACTGGCAGGAGGCGCAACGAGGAGCCTCCTGCCGGAACATAAGATAGCCGTGCGTGAGGCGCGTATGGCCGATGCGAAGCCGCGCAAGGACGACCTCTTTGTGTCTGGAGCGGTGGAAAGAGGACAGCCAATATGACAGACGGGGGCGGATGGACCAGAGTTTATTTCCGGTGGCATCGTCCCAGGACTGTTGCCACATGCGGTCGTAAAAGGAACGAAAGACCTGCACATAGTCTGAGAAGGGGAGCGGGGGGGGAGGGGAGGCAGCGAGGCGGCGGACCGCATAGCCCGGTCCGCCGCCTCATTACCGGAAACACCAACATGGGCGGGAACCCAGCAGAAGGTGACCCGGATCCGGTGAACGGTGTGCAGGACATGGTACTCCTGTTGAATAAGGCGTACGAGGGGGTCCGGGGAATCATAGCGCTCGAGCGCCTGAAGGGCGCTCAGCGAGTCCGAAAAAATGGTACAGGAGGACCGCGAACAACCCGATACCAGACGGAGGGCTTCCAGAAGGGCAAAGAGCTCCGCGGAAAAGCTGGAGGCCTGAACCGGCAGGGGGATACCCCGGGAGGTAGGTGACAATGACGGAGAGAAGACGGCGGCCGCGACACCTGCAGGGGAGCGCGAGCCGTCGGTGTAGACGGGAACGTCGTCCGAATGGACGGGAAGATGGGCCAGAAAAGAAGACCGGAGGACGGCAGGAAGAGACTCCTTACGCAGGCCACGGAGCGCCTGGCAACGGCAGATAGGGGTGGTCCGCCAGGGGGGCGACAGATCGAAGGAGAACGGCAGAATAGAGGGTGGGGGGATCCCCAGGGACGAGAAAATCTCGGCCAGAGAGGCAGCGAAATGCCACGTGTCAGGCCGGGGTAGCGCCTGGGAGATCGCGGAGAAGAGTAGGGACATCGGAAGGCGGCAGATGCGAAGGTAACACTTCGCCATGAGAAGGCCCCGGCGAAGGGACAGGGGGGGGTGTCCACAGTCCACCTGAAGACTAGCGACAGGGGACGAGCGGAAGGCACCCGACGCCAGGCGAAGGCCACGGTGGAGAAGAGGATCCAGCATACGGAGTGCCGGAGAGGAGGCGGAGCTGTAGACCACACAGCCGTAGTCGACACGGGATTGCACCAGGGAGGTGTACAGGCGCAGCAGAGTACGCCTGTCCGCCCCCCAGGTCGTGTGGGACAGATGACCCAAAAGGGAGAGGGTGCGGCGAGATGTTTGCCGCAACCGCCTAAGGTGTGGAACCCAACCGAAAAATCCGTCGAGGGTCATACCCAGGAATCTAACGGATGGGACGAGGGGAAGAGGAGTGCCGGCAAGGGTAAGGGCGAAGGTATGCGACAGACGGAGGCGCCGAGGACGGAAAAGCATACTGGAAGACTTAGAGGGTGAGAAAGCATAGCCAACCGAGGACGCCCAGCAAACCACCGCGTTGATGGCTAGCTGGAGCCGACGTTCAGCCAAAGACGGGAGGCGGCCAGAGCAATAGATAGCCAGGTCATCGGCATAGAGGGAGCTACGAACGGATGTAGGCAGGACCGTAGCGACTGTGTTCATCACGAGTGAGAAACACAAGACGCTAAGGACACTACCCTGAGGGACACCCTCCTCCAACGGAAAGCGGTCAGAGAGGGCAGAACCGATGCGGACGCGGAAAGAACGAGCGGACAAGAAGTTATAAATAAAGGAAGGGAGAAAGCCTACGAAACCCAGGGAGCGTAAGCAGTCGAAGACCGCTCCGCCGGGTAGTATCGTAGGCCTTCTGGAGTCGAAAAAGACGGCGAGTACAAATTGACGCCGGGAGAAAGCCTCCTGCACGTCATGGCTAAGGAGAAGGAGGGGGTCGGTGGTAGACCGGAAGCGCCGGAAACCAGCCTGGGTAGCAGGGTACTGGTCACTCGCCTCCAAGGTAAAGGACAGCCGCGAGGCGACCATCGCCTCCATCACCTTGCAGGCACAGCATGTTAGGGAAATGGGGCGATAGTTCGACGGGAGTGAGGGGTCTTTATCGGGCTTCGGGATGGGGACGACGATGGACTCACGCCATCGGTCCGGAAATGAACCCTCCAACCAAATCCGGTTATAGAGGTCCAGTAGAAAGCTGAGAGCAGAGGGGTGGAGATGCCGTAACAAGTCATAGGGGATATTATCGGGGCCGGGGGCGGAGGAGCGTCGGGGGCGGAGGGCCTCCGAAGCTCTGTCATGTGGAAGAGGTGATTATAGGGGTCATCCCTATGAGGTGGAAATTCCGGTGGGTCGCGGCGGGAGTGGGGGAATCGGAACTGGAGATGGCTGCAAAGTGCGCCGCGAGTGCGTTCGCGACGGCCTCCGGATCGGACACGAACTCGTCGTCCCCGACCCGAAGCACCGGGGGTCGAGGGGGGACACGGGTCCCCTCAAAGCTACGCACCTTGCGCCAAACAGTCGAGGGGGCAGTCGAGGAGGAGATCCGGACACGTAACTCCGCCAGGAGGTACGCCGGGCCAGTTTCAGGACCCGACGGGCCACTGCCTTCAGGCGCTGAAATTCTATCTTGTGCTCCGGCTGGCGGGTCCGGTAGAAGCGACGGCCGGCACGGCGCCGCTCCTGAACGGCATGGGAGCACTCTGGGGTCCACCATGGGACGCTTCGCGGCCTGGGGGAGCCAGAGGTACGGGGGATGCAACTGGCGGCAGCCGAGAGGATCTTACTCTCGAGGAAGGCGAGGGCCTCATTGACGGAGGGAAAGGCAGGAATTGATGGCGAGATCGCCGTGCCCCTCGCGTATGAGGCCCAGTCTGCTCGGGCGAACAGCCAGCGCGGGCGGACAGAGGTGGGGGGGAGGAGACGGGTCGGGGTAAGACACACTGGGAAATGGTCACTGCCGGAAGAATCCGGCAGGACCTCCCAGGTGAACTCCGTCACGATTTCGAGGGAAACCAGGGAAAGGTCGATACAGGTGAAACTGTCGTGGGCCGAGTGAAGGCAGGTTGGGGAGCCATCGTTCAGAAAGGTGAACTCGAGCTCGTCCATAAGGGAGAGAAGGGTCCCGGAGAGAAAGGTGGAGCAAACGTCCCCCCAGGCCGGGTCCCGACTGTTGAAGTCCCCGAGAATCAGAAAAGGGCGGGGAAGCTGAAGAATTAGGTCACGGAGAGAATCGGGTGGAGGGCGTACGTTAGGGGAGAGGTAAAGAGAGCAGACCGTGAGCTGGCGCCCCAAGGAAAGGCGCACGGCCACAGCTTGCAGGACTGTACGGAGCGGGAGGGGCGGAAAGGGACGGAGCGGTGCACGAAGACCGCGGCGCCCCCCCTCCCCGCCCCATCGAGAGGCGGGGAAGGGAGCCGCAGTAACCGGACACTCGAGGGAGGGAACGGGATCCCAGAATCGTCTCCTGAAGGCAGAAACACGCCGGACACCTGGAGGCCAGGAGAGAGGAGAGACTCTCGAGGCCTACCAGGAGCCCGCGGATGTTCCACTGCAGGAGCGAGGTATAGGGAGGGGTAGGAAGGTCAGCGTAAAGGATGGTTATGGGTGGGTGGGCCGATCGGGCGGCCCGAGATTAAAGAGGGAATCGGAAAGCCCCGGAGTTCAGCGAGGGACGCCGAACGAGGGCGAAGGCGAGGGTCACCCCGACGAGGGGGCGATGTGGAACCAGACGCCGGCCAGTCCTCCAGAAGAGGAGTCTCCCGGACGTCCGGGGAGAGCGATGCAGAGAAGGGGATGTGAGAGGTATCAGAATGCCCCTCCCTTCACCGGAGGTGCGGGGGAGGCAGGACTACGAGGGGGAGTGGAAAATAATACCTCACCCAGAGGCATTGGCAGGTCGAGGAGAGAGATGGGGCGGGTCAAGCGCGGGGGCGTGCACGTCCCACCCACGCCGACCAGGCGGGCGAGTTCCCCCTCCAGTGGGTCCATCGACCGGGCCGGAGAGGGGTGTATCTCAGCCCCCACCACGAGGGCCGTCGGGGACCCCAGGGGAAGCGTGCATAACGGTTGCGCAGTGGGGACGGTGAGGACACCGGGGCGGTAGGGCGAAGGGGGCGTTTGTGTTTGGGAGAGGAAGGTGATGCGGGGCTTATGGCTTCGAACCTTTCGGGGTCACCACTGGCGCGGCGCTTGCGGCCCCTACCCCTCCGTCGTGCGGCCCGCATGGGTGACGGCGGGTCACGATCCGGAATGGGGGTGGCCGAAGGCACCGGTGGAGAGGGCGTAGAAGGGGCAGGGGGGGTTGCCGACGAAGCATCGGCGTTCGCGGAGGGAGCACGTGGGGACGCGCTGGTAGTACGGGGAGCCGCGGTAGGAGTCCGCTGGGCGGCAGAGGATGGACTGGGAGTAGCGGACACGGTGGGTGGAGGCGCGTTGGGAACCGCCGGTGAGGACGGGGTCCGGGAACGGAGAGCCTCGGCGTACGAGGCACCACGCTGGGCCTCGCAGCCACGCAACCGGTCCCGCGCCTTCCGAGCGCTGAGAAACTCTGATGAACAGAGGGCCCGAACCTCCCTTTCAAAGAGGAAGGACGGGCAAGAGCGGGATGAAGCAGGGTGGTCCATGGCAGTTGGTGCAGGAAGGCGGAGCAGTACAGGGCAAGGGGTGGGGAGGGCCGCCGCAGCGGACACACAACGGGGCCGGCTGACGGCAGGAGCTGCTCACGTGGCCAAACCTATTGCACTGAAAACAGCGCGTAGGATCTGGCACGTATGGTCGTACTGAGAATTCGCACGCTCGTCTCTCACCAAAGCCCCAGAATACCGAAACGGGGGGCACCAGTGAGTCGAAAGTGAGGAGCAGGCGAGGAGAAGGGGCGGTTGGGGACCGCGATCTGTCGGGAAAGCGGTACACCCTCACAACACCCTGGGAGGCGAGGTCAATCTGGAGGTCTTCCACCGGGATGGGTAGAAGACGAGCAGCGTAAATTGTGCCCTGGCACTGATTGAGGCGGGGGTGGGGAGTCACCGTAATCCCGCAGCCCAGGACATCGGGGATAGCGAGCAGAGAGGAGGTTTCGGCAGAGGAACGCGACCTTATCAAAATGGAGCCATCCCTCTGAGGCCGAAGGTCAAAACGCGCCGTCCCCGTCTTCCCATGGATCGCTCGAAAGAGGCGTTCGTGGTTAGTGGGGAGGGGCTTGGAGGAGGAGGGGCGGAGGACGAGGAACTTGTCCATCGTCCTAAGGCCGAGTGAAGCCGTCTGGCCAAACACCACCGGAACTTCGAGGGGGCGAGAAGACGAGAAAGGCGGACGGCGACGTCGGGTCCCACGTCCCCCAGGGGCCGAGGGGGCCGGGGGCGATGAGGCCCGACCGGAGTGGGAGGCGACCGGGGCCGCGGGCCTCCCACCTGAGGGCGAAAAAGCAGGTGGGTCCCTATCGGGACGTGGAATATGGGGGGATCCAGGGGTCGGGGGGTCCACTGCAGGTCCATCCGCTACTGGTGGGGGTCGGGCAGCGGCGCCACGAGCCTGGGGAAGAGAGGGAGAGGAGGTGTCGGCAAGAAGAGCAGACGGGGTGGGCGAGGGCTGCCGACTGCCCTTACCAGACCCACGGTCCAAAGAGGTAGTCAGAGGGAGGTCCAGATGCACAAGCCGGGTCGTCAACGAGGTCCATTAGATTTGTAAGTGTTTCCATAGAAAATTTGTATTGTTGTTTCGCGCCCGGGACCGCGGGGAACCGATTACCCGGGGCCCAAGGGGACCAAGCGCACGCCGGCGGGGGATGGGTGCCTCGTCCCATGTAGGTACCCCGTTTCAAAAGGGGCCCTTGCAGCGTCGAAAGTTCTCCCCCGCCGGCAGCAAAGACCAAGGCCCCCCAGGGTCCCAGCCTGGGCACCCTACCAGCCAATTTAGTCCGGCCCCGGCCATGGGGGCGAGACCCCCAGCGACAGCCCCGGCAGCCCACGGGGCGCGCGAAGTGAACAGAGAAAGCAGAAAAAACAGAGGGGGCAAGGAAGAGGGGAAAGAGGGGAAGACAGGAAAGAGGGGGCTGTAGGATAGCAGGGTATGCTAAAAGTCCACTTCGCAACGGCGGGGGGACCTGGCAGGGCCCCCAGCCGCGGCTGACCCCCCTCGCCACATGGAGGCAGGAGCCCGCGGGTGATCCACCCAGAAAGACCGCCCGCGGGGAGGGGGATATATATATATATATATATATACATATACACATGGCGTCCCAAAAAAAAAAAAAAAAAAAAAAAAAAAAATGTATACACACTTTAACAGCTGATAGCTCAATTGATGTTTCTTCTTTCCAAGTTAAACCCATTAGAATTAATAATGGCAGTCAGACTAAGCTTTGAACAAAGGAAATTCATTCTAAAAATGCTACTGGAAGTGTGAAAACGCAGTTGAAGTGCAAAGACAGTTTAGGAGGGAGTTTCAAACAGATCCACCAACGCGACTTACCATCACTCGAATTAGAGATAAGTTTGAAGCCGATGGAACTGTTCAGAATGTCCACAAGAAGCGTTCCGGAAGACCACGGACATCGACAAGCCCCACAAAGCAAGAAAGAGTACTGGAAACGTATCACCAAAGTCCAAGAAAATCTGTGCGGCAAGCGAGTCGTGAGGTAGGAATTTCAGAATCGTCTGTCCAACGCATTTTGAAGCGCTGTCAATGGAAAAGTTACATTCCAAGATTAGTCCATGCTATTAATGAAGATGATGATCCGGACCGAAGAGTGGAGTGTTGCGAGTGGTACTTGGCACGATGTGGATGTGGATGTGGATTGGACGAAGGGGTTTCGTAGAATACCCTCCGCGTTCACCAGACCTCACACCACTAGACTTTTTTTTATGGGGATACTTAAAAGACAAAGTCTACGCTATAAAACCTGCAACAGTCGCTGAATTGAGAGCAGCCATTGAACGAGAATGCACACAAATACCAAACGAAATGTTTCGTGATGTTTGCGATTCCATTGCTTCGCGTTATCAGCAGTGCCTGGACCAGAACGGACGTCAGTTTGAAAACAGCGTTGACAAAACAATTAAATGTCTGTAGATTCTATTACATTTGAAAATGAAATGTATTTTAATAAACACTGCCTTTATAATTATTTAAAGTGTGTATACATTTTTTTGGGACGCCCTGTATATATATATATATATAAATAATGGTAATTTAATATTATAGACTATTGAGGATATTTATACTGTTATAAGTTAAACAAAAGCAATGAAAGCACACTAGCATATATCATGATTTCATTTGATATAAAAAAAAATGTCAGCTATTGCATGTAAATATAAAATTGTTTCGCCAGTGTAAAAAGTTTTGAGAAATTTTTGTGGTTAAATAATTTGATGTCGTTTACTTTGTGCGCGCCTATAAAAAACTATATAGGGTTATGGTTTCATTGCCGTCACCGTCATCCGCTGGAAATTTCCATCAGATATTGGTGGAGAGTTTATAACAAAAACCCTACGTCTTTTCGTTAAAAAGTTGTGTTTGAGAAGATCTTCAAAAGACCTTGTTAAGTAGTGTTTTTGGTTAATGTTTAATTTACATGCCTTCGGTATTTACGCTGCCTAATAGTAAAAAAGGAAATTACCATAATATATTATTTCCTAGGCCCTCGCTTCTGGTTGTAGAGTGCGCGGCTGTCTATCGCGCCTCTCTTTCGATATAGGCGGTGGGGTTACGCAACGAGTTTATTCGGTTTAATTAATATAGGCAATCACTATATTTAAATACCTGAAGGAATAGGCGTATCCTTCTTTGTTATTAGTTTTATATTATTAGGTATTCACTCAGAACTTCTAAGAAGAATAAGCACTTCTCCCTTGCCTAAAGCACCGCTCGAAACTAGACAGCCCTGAGATGAGCTAATATAAAATTCCTTTTGTCTTCAATTTTCGCTGACTTTACAAAGTCCCCAGACGTCTAATTTTTGTTTTCATTATTTCTTCTCTCGAAGTAATTTTCATGCGTTAGCGATGGAAAATTTTGATATGAAATAATACGTTTTTTCTTGTTGTTATGTGGACCCAATGCCGACATATTGGGTTCTATTGTATGGCAATTATTTCCATTCCCAATAGGCAGTGTCGGGAGCAACGCCGTTACTTATTTTGTATTGGTAACGGTAACGCCGTTACTTATTTAGATTTTAACGAAATTGGTAACCCCATTCTTTTCATTTCATTTTCAGTCATTATTCGTTACTTTCTTTTAAGATTTCTATTTTTCTTGTATGTAATTCATATAATTCTTAATCCTTTAGGTTTTCATTTTATAATTTTTTATTCACGATTTATTTTAGTGTATTCTGTTCAATAAATTTCGTTTTTGTAATACTAAGTGCAAGATCAATTTTATTTAACATTTTTAATTTTTTACTTAAGATCTATTGATCGTTATTAATATTATTTCAAATGGTAAATTGTGTTAATTGTATTACTTATTATTTAAGTATAAGTCTAAAATCAGATATTGTTTCACTGTATTATATATCTGACCTTAAGTAAATATTTGCTCGATATTGAGAAATTTTTTTTTATTGCGATGTAGAGATATCATATTCTTATATTGAGAAATACTATATTTTCTAGTTTATTATAAAAGTAACGGTAACGGTAACTAACACATTACTTTTCCATAGATGTAAATGTAGCGGTAATGACGTTACTTTCTATTGCGAGTAATGGTAACGGTAACGCCGTTATTTTAAAAAAGTAATGCGCCCAACACTGCCAATAGGCTATGTCGCCAATCCCGAGGCAATTTTGTAGTTATTTAATTCAATAAATTAATGATTTGTATTTAATTAAGAAATAAAAGTACCATACACGATACCATGTTGTAGGCGTGTATAACTTTTCCATAGCGCCTATAATTGCAAAAATGCGTAAATTTTAGATTCAAACAAGGATGTATATAAGGGGTTCCAAAAAACCTTAGCCCCCCCCCCCATTTGCAGCTTACATGTTTACTTATATCGAAATAGTTTTTACTGATTATAAAAATATATAAAAGAAGGCTGTAGTGCAGTGCCCTTCAACCTTTTTATGCCTACCGCCCACTTTTACTATTTTTATGTGAGATAAATTAGCCATTAGCCAACCGCCCACCAAAATTAAAAATCCAACAAACATATATTAAAAATTATGTATGGTACATTATATATATTATATAATAAAACATTATGCATTTACCTTTAATTTAGTGAGATGCTTGTGCTTGATGCTTGGAAACTAAATTCCGAATGTGTGGCTCGAATTTAGCGAGGAACAAACGAATGTCCCCTCTTTCAGGGATTTTTAAAGCATTCCTGTTTTTGGTAAGAATGTGATTCACAGCACTAAAACCTGATTCAACTAGGTACGAAGTAGGAAAAGCGATCAGTAATTTAAAAATCTTTTTCCACATATTGGGATATACATTTGACATTTTTTTATTTTGCCAAAGCTGCATATAACCACCGTTATTGAAATTTCCCTTGCTTTCCTCATCATGTCTGAGTTCTAATAGCTCCTCTTGACATGTTACATCAGCTTCAGTAACATTTGCAGTAAACGGGTTTACCATCCAATCATATACTTCCATGGTTAAAACATCACTGAATCGAGTTTCAAAATCCGTTTCAAGTTTATTGAGATGATCAATAAACCTTTGTGTATCAATTGTTGTTATGTCATCCTTAATAGATAACAATTCTGGAAACTGGTGAAATTCCCTTTTTGAAAGATTGTGACTGAATAAATCCAGCTTTTCAATGAATAATGAGATAACTTTTTGGCAGTTCATGAGTGTCATATTGGCTCCTTGAAGCTGCAAATTACAATCATTACATTTCTTAAATATTCCTGCCAAATAACAAGCATCATTTTTTTATCATTTTTAACTTTTGGCTAAGATCAACTTCATTTTGGTCTTCTAGAAACTGCACTACGCTCTCATATAGTTCAACAAAACGAGTTAAACATGCACCCTTCGAGAGCCATCGGACCTCTGTGTGTAATAATAACCTAACAAATTGTTCATCATTGTCATGACACAACTGACGAAACATTCGATCATTTTTTGCATACAATATTGTAAATTTTGTTGAATTTTACAAGAATTTTATAAATTTTCTTGCCGCCCACCTAAAAGTTCAAATCGCCCACTAGTGGGCGATATCGCCCAGGTTGAAGACCGCTGCTGTAGTGGATGCTGTTTTGCCAACCATCAAGCGCTCAGCATGGTATGCATTCAACGAAATGATAATCCAGACACTCTTGTGCTCAGATGACAGTGAGGAGAGGAGAGCTGGTGTCCAAAAGATTGTTGGGATCAATCCCATAGGCACCTGAAATCATTTTTAGGTGCTTAATCTGGGATTGAGGCAAAACACAGGTGCTTAATCTGGGATTGAGGAGAAAAAAATATAAACAGTTTTTAGAGATATAATTTCATTGTTTTTATCAGTATTTGAAAAAATCAACTCTAACCTAACCTAACCTATATCTATACCAATTTATGTGGCAAGATAGATTTGCTTCAGATGGATTCAAAAACATTCGGGCTCATATTGCAGGAATTTATAATATCTAAAATTTTTCTTTATTCATTAAACCACTTTAAACCTTTTATAACTTTGCCTTTATTACATTTGTAATAAACTTTGTATAAACAATAAATTTTGTAATCATCAGGTTTTTTTCATTTAATTCGTTGCAAGGTGCCTATTCTGGGATTGAGGTTGAACGCAGGTGCTTCATCTGGGATTGAGGTACATCAGGTGCCTATTCTGGGATTGACCCGATTGTTGACATGAGGGGTGGAGATGATGACACACTTGGAGATCTTTCTGTACGTCCCAGGAAGACACCTTCCATCAACCCCAGTGCTTCTTCCGTGTTGGAGCTGACAGACTGGTCTGACGGGGTATTTGAACCTCCTTTGACATGTAAACTGACTACAGCGGAAGTAAAGAAGTTCTTTGACAAGCCTATGCAAGTTCCACAGTGGCCCTGTCATGCTCAGTCAATAGAGAGGTGTGTGAAACAAGTCACAGAGGCAGCAGGCAGGGTGTATACACATGAGAAACGTGAGGGCTATATCAGAGGCCAAGAAGCAAGTCGGCGGCTGATGTCCAAGAACGAATCAAAGCAAGACTTGATGAAACTTGTTGTTTAAATATTTTTTTTACTGATGTCATTACTTTCTAATGTTGTTTTATGATTACAAGGATGTTTTATGCAGAGAAACTAAAATTTTTATAGCATTACCTGACATTTTGAGAAGCTAAAATTAATAAATGTTGTTTTCCGAGAGCAATTTATGTGCTTTTTAATCAAACGTAGATTTACCAAGCTAAGTGTTGAGCAATCACAAAAATAATAGCAGATTTGAATTCTTCACATCCAAAAACATATTTTTAAAACCCCTCAGTGAAGGAATTGGCAAAAATTAATTTTCACCTCCCAAATTGACACACCCTAATCGTATATGTCCTCCTTACTCCTTACCCCCTAAGTTCCTGCTTCCATTCTCTATATAATTGCAAACTAGCCTTTGATGTTACCTCATCCTTCCACATTCTTGAATCCCAAATATACTCTTAAGTTTTGTTAAAAACTGCAACAAATAAAAAATAGCTGGTGTGAAAATCAACGTTTAAAGATTAATCAATCTAGCCCTTCCACACTAACAAAATTTCATACACATTTGTGAAATCCAGGAAAGACATTCGGTCAATAAATTTACAAAATACCACCGCCATCCAAATTTTGAGCTTCATAGTTGGTAAAAAATTTGAAGCTGCATTCAAAATCTAAATAATCCGTAAGCTTAAAACAAATATTAAGTTTTCAATGGCCTAAAAATTTGTCGAAAATATTTTGGTATGAAAATTTTTACATGCTGTAATGCGAGTATGAACTGATTAGATGGAAGAAAGCTTTGATAAAATGTTAAACATTTTCTATTTCCAAGTTAGTTGCAGGTTGAAAAAATGAGAACCCTATCTAGGACGGGTGAGCCGACCGAATTTGGGGTTAAAAAGGAAACATCTTTGAAACCATAAAACGATGAGTGGACTTTCTGATGCATTTTTTACTCTTAAATAATTTCCATTAAAACGCTTTTCCTTCTTAATAAACTCTAAAGCAAAAGGCTGAAAGAAAAACTTAATTTTGTAAAAAATTGAGCACAATTAGTTATTTTATATGGAAAGTTTAATAGTATATTCTGATAACTTACATTTGACCATTGCGATGCTGAAAAAGTTTGAAAACCTAAGACAAAGTACCGATAATTAATCGGTACTTTTTCTGGTCGTATGCAGTACTGGGACTTTTTCAAAAAACAAAAAATCCGTTATTTCCCCACCCCACTAGGAGTCCGTCAAATCTGAGTACTGATACCTTGTCTTCTAGAAAAAAAATGCTGCTTATAATAATGAAAATAATAATAATAATAATAATAATAAGTCTAACTATCGTCCAATTGCTCTGTTTCTTGCCTTTCTAAAATTTTTGAATCTATCCCTAATAGGAAGATTCTTAAACACCTTTCTTCTCACAATCTTTTTTCAGATCGTCACTATGGGTTCCGTAAGGGACGCTCTAATGGCGATTTTCTTGCATATCTCTCTGACTCCGGGTCATCCTTCTTTCGGGATTTTGGTGAACCTTTGTTATCGCGCTAGAGTCCAGGGGTTCCCAAATTGTGTTCCGCGGAACACTTCTCACGGTATACAAGTGTTCCGCGGAACACCAATTTGGGAACCCCTGCGCTAGACATCAAAAGCCTGGCATAAATCTTGAATTTCCAAACTATCTTCTTCGGTTTCTATCCTTCTATACGTTCCTTCATCCCTGATTTCCTTTGTGGACGATATACTGCACAGTATAGCTGCGGTTGTAGATGGCCACTGTCCTCCTGCTAAAGCTATTAATAGTGGTGTTCCTCAAGGTTCTGTCCTGTCACCCACTTTTTACTTTTATTTATCAATAATCTATTAAGTCGCACTTCCTGTCCTATCCACTCCTATGCGATGATTCCACTCTTCATTTCTCCACCCGCTTCACAAAGCGTCACTCTCAATAGTCACTTCATGCTTCGGCTATGGTGCACCTTTCTTTCTACTACAGTATCTCTGATTGGGGCAGAGAAAACCTTGTGGTTTTCAATGCCTCAAAAACTCAGTTCCTTCATCTGTCTACTCGTCACACTTTTTCACCACACGACTATACCCTTACCTTTCTTTGGAAAGAGACTATATGTGATCTTTCTAGGAAAGATCACATATAGTCTCTTTCTAAAATAGCTTCTAAGAGGTTAGGTGTGCTGTACCAGCTCCACAGTTTCAGGGATCTTGTCCACCCATATATGGTATACGCTTCTCATGTGTGGGGTGGCTCAACCCACACAGCTCTACTTGACCGGGTGGAATCAAAGGTTTTTTATCTCATTAATTCTCCATCCATTACTGACTGTTTTCAATCCCTCTCTCTTCACCATAATGGTGTGTCACTCCTCTTTACTGTCGTTATTATAACGGGCAGTGCTCTCCTGAACTCTCTAACTGCATGCCTCCTCCTTTAAGAAGAGCACGCAGTACCAGACTTTCGACATGACGCCCTACCAGCAGCCTAGCGTCTAGGCTACCCAGGGTACCCATTTATTCTACCAACCACTTTCCTTTTTATTGTATGGAAGGATGAACAGCTGGGTTTTGCTGCGCGCCTGCTGTAGTCACCGGATCTCGAACCCGGGGCCGATGGATTCGTAGTCAGCGACGCTAACCACTACACCACCGAGGCGCATATTAGAAATATATATATATATTATTTTTTTTAATTGG
Organism: Bathynomus jamesi; assembly: GCA_023014485.1. Classification (NCBI taxonomy): domain Eukaryota; kingdom Metazoa; phylum Arthropoda; class Malacostraca; order Isopoda; family Cirolanidae; genus Bathynomus; species Bathynomus jamesi. The sequence goes on from JAJOZX010006564.1 coordinate 216,261, forward strand.
AGTTGTTTAACCTCCTTCGCAACATCTAAGGTCATATGACGGAGGGGACCTACAGCTTTACGTGGGATCCGAACCACGGGTCGCTACATAATCTGGGCGCGGAGGACGGTCTCCCATCCAACTACTACCCAGACCAAATGTCGCTTAACTTCGCTGATCTCCGAGAAGCGGTGTTACGACATCGGCCACTACGTAGCCCGATATATATTATATATATATATATATATATATAGTAAAGTAATTATAGTTATTTGTAATTATTTATTCTTTATTGGATTTATTTATTAAAAGTCGAAATAAACTGAGGTAAATAATAAAGCTTTAATATACAATCACTTTTGTTTCTTTGCTTTAGAATGTATAATTCTTTTTGCAGTGACTGAATCCGACGTTTTAGTCTATTTTAAATCTTTCCCAAAATTAAATTCATTCTGTTCATTACTGTCAAATTGAAATCATAAACCGTCTTTAAACTTTGAAGATAACGTTCAGCTTCCAAATAACGTTTCTTGAACATTGATTCTAGTATTTCATTTTCTTCCAGTAAAGCTTGTAGGTTTTAGTGTTCAGACTATTGGCAAAGGAGGTATTCTTTTAGTTAAATATTTTTTTAAATCTACTTTTCGTAAAATTTTTGTTATTCACTTCTTCGGTACTTTATGGATTTAAGTTAAGTAAGTAAGTTATTATATTCCTCCTAATTCATGACCAATCATCAGAAATCTTTGTATGGAGCCTCTTGGCAGCATGTTTCGCAGTCACGTTGTTCCTATCTGAATGTTCTATGTACAAATACTTCTATGCATATTTTCCATTGAGGATGTCGGCTGATAAAATGCATGAAACGAGTATTGCCGATGACAGTTTATTATTACTTTACCAGATAGGTGAAATTGCCCACAAGAAATGAATGCAAAAAGTGTACCAGTCTTAATTTAATTTTCTTTGTTGTTGTTGTTGTTGTAGGTTCTTCTTGAAAATATCATCAACGTCTACAGATTAACGAAGTCCTTCCACGCTTCTACAAAGTTTCATACATTTCCGTGAAATCCAGAAAATCCACTCGGTCAGCAAATTTATAAAAGAATACAACCGTTAAAAATTTGAGCTTCGCATCCGGAGACAATGGGTCAAAATTTGTGAAAATGCATTTAAAACCCAATTGGCTCGTGCAAGTAAAGTAACTGATGTATTCTCTCTAGCTTGAAATTTTCTGCGAATACAGATTACCGACATCTGTTAATGACCAAACTATGATAAGACCACTCTTACACTTTGGTAAATTCATGAAAAAGCCAAGCACATATTGAAGTTATAATGAGAAAGCAGCCGTCACCCATTTTGTGCGTCACTTGTAAATCTAGTCACACGCAGTCATGTGTTCAATCAATGAATTAAACTCTAACTTATTTAATTAGTTTTAGTGAGTTTCGTACTCGAAAGGATTTACATATATAACATGTTTCCTGACATTATTGCCAAAACAGATAGTTTTTATTTGAAATTCTAAAGTTATGTAACTTTAAAAGGGGTGTTCAAAGATAATGTTAAGCCGTCAATGCGAGATTACAATACTTTTCATAGATGTGGGTGTGTACATTGTACATTTACTGTTTGCATACGCCTAAAATACACGACTCCCTGAGATTCTTCAACTTCATACATGAGGTGCTCCGGACCACAGCTTGCGTTATTTATACCACTATATTCCCCCACCCTTCTTCTATCCCGTGGGTGAGTCAGGGAGCAGATTGTGGACCTGTACGTATTGTTATATCGTTATTGGTTCAAAAGTTATGGCATTTTGCAAGTTGAAACTTTAGCTGCATTTTTCTCCATTTTTTAATTTTGGCGCTTGGCAGCTTGTGGTCCGAAGCGCCTCATACGTCAAATAGCTTTGAATGTGATGTAACCACAGTCGTTGTGACGTTTAGAGTTTTCTTGTCAGATGGTCCTAAACGATGCTCAGTGGGACTGAGATCTGGGCTCTGGTCAGAACATGAGAGCATATTATTGCCATTATTCGTAAACCAGGTCAATCACACGTACCGCCGTATGGCAAGCTGGCAAGGAGTATTGTCCTGCTGGAAGAATGCATCCTATTGCTGCCAGGAAAACCGTAAAGGCTACCGGGGAACTGTCTTTACCCGCATTAAGTCGTAATCATTACTAGGTACAGCATAGTTATATAGTCCCGGATTCAGGATTTATATCATGGGGCCCAAGCAAATCTAATTTAAAGATTAATAAGCCAATGACAAAAAAAAATGCATACTTATTCTTTAATCTTACATACTGAAGTGAACACATACACAGTTGACAGACGTATGAAATGCAGCACATTGTCAGGCCCGTAGCCAGAGGGAGGGGGGGGGGTCGAACAACCCACCCCTTGACAGGAAAGGTCCACTTTTGTAACCATAGTTATAACCAGGGCTGTGGAGTCGGAGTCGGAAGTAAATTCATTGCTAGAGGAGTCGGAGTCGGTAAAAATGGACCGACTCCGACTCCTTTTTTTTTTTTATGATGTACTTTATATTGGTTCAGGTTAAAGCTCCTAATAGGAACTTTAACCTCCTATCTTGCATTATAGTTATTTTATGATGATTCTCCTACATCATGATCTTTCTAGGAGCTTTTCCTGCATATCACTAATTACTGTTGATTTTCTTTTCAGAAACGCCATAATGGCATAGCTACAACCATTAAGACTTAAATTTAGAGAAATTGAGCTTAAAAAGTAGCCTGATGATTCACTTGGTAGTGATGAAATGCCATTCTGGGTTAATATAATCAAAGTATATTTTATATTATTATTTAGAGGCAGGAGTCGGAGTCGGCCCTTCTAAAATTCTAGGAGTCGGAGGCTTGGTCTACCGACTCCACAGCCCTGGTTATAACTTATGATGTGATATTATAATATATATCATCATTTAGTAAATAAACATTTGCATTTTTTTAAACCTTATAAACTGCTCTAAACTATTCTGAACCCCCTCCGCAGTGACTAGGTCGCTGCAACAAAAGGTCCGCCTTTCTACAATTTCGACCGCCGTATGCTTCAGTGTTTTCACAATAAAACGTGGTTTTGGAAGAGTCCAAGCAGTCCATTTTGCTTCCCAGCATTGTAATTCAGTTTGTAGTGACAAAGGTGCCGGAATGTTAGGGAGAGACCATGGCCCCCTGGGCCCCCCCTAAATCCAGGCTTGGTTATATGAGTATAACTTGTTGCAGATGCCTGCTTGGATACTTATTTGAGCAGGGCACATTAAGTCTAGTGAAGACCTCATTAAATTTAGCTTCATTTAACTTGGTCTTAATATCTCTTTACATTTCATGTCCCAAATCTTCAAATGAAGTTGTTTTTTGGGGTCGGGGGTGGGGGTAATATTAACCCTTCTTAAATAGGATATGAAAAGTGGCTGATATATGAGGCGTATAGAATAGAAAGGGCGTACGCCCGAAAATCAAGTTTTGAAATAAACGCATTTATTAAAGTTAGCGAACGTTATTACTCGTTAACGACTAAATCGAGTTTAATGGTTTTAGTCTGAAGCCCGTGTGGGCGCGCGTCACACCCACGGAATACAGCTTGCTGAATAGTTACTGCGCGAAAAGGGATATCGGGAAACCAGGGGATACGCGTGTGCTATTCTAATGGACTCGTATATGAACTGGACTAATATTTAAAAAATGCACTTCCGTATAATACAAACAAACAAAAACAAAGAAACTTTATTTTAGGCTCAACAGGTACAGACATTATACAAGTGGTCCATAGAAGGTTAAGAGATAGTTGTCGGGAGTAGTGACTATGTAGGCCAATGGAACACTATAAATAATGAATAAACAGTTGCCTACTACGCCCATAATGTTTTGTATAAAATCATTCACATTGATGAATTTTGATAACTGTCAGTTTATACTTTTAACCCACAGTAAGTGCGTATGTGTAGGCTTTAGTATAGCATGTTCTATCTCTTATCCAATACGACGGAGTTCTTGTATATTTGGTAACGTATCGACATTGTCTTTATAGTTTTTCCTATGTTTTCTTCCGAAAAATTACGATCACACTTGTGTTTGGCACAAATGTGAAAAACATTTAAATTTAACAATAAAATTTTAATGTCCAGCTTCATATGATCATGAGGAAATTGCTTAGTCCTTTGGTGTATATAATTTAGTCAGGTTCTTTTAGGGCACATGGCAGTTTTACTTAAAAAGGAATATAGTGTAAAAGTGATAGCAATATAAGTAACGTGCTCAACTAAATTTTGGCCAGACCTTAACGTAACGTTATATATCCAGCTTAGTTTGGTAACTGTGCTACACTTTGAAAATATTAAGAATCAACTTATTAACTTACGTTTACGAAACTTGGCACGATTATTGGGGTAGGGTGGTGGTAGTTTTTAATCTTAAGAGGCATAGAATATGCTCAAGGTGTCCTTCCATTTGTGAAATTACATGATGAATTCGGGAATGAAATTACTAATGTATACCTACAGTTTCTTATCACTACCTCTAGCGTGTTACCTTTGGCCCAGTCTTTAATGGCACAACGGTGGGCCAAAATGCTTACCTTCTCACCCTCTAAGAATAGTTCATCCTGTTCCTTGTCCAAGACACTGATACGAACAAAGTTTGGTTTCAGCGGAACGGCACAAGACCTAGTGCAGCAGATGTCGTCCAAGAATCCTGTCTGACAGCTATTCCCACATTCACGACTGTGGTCTTGCACGACCTCCTTTGCTACCTGATCCCAACCTCCGTGATTTCTTCTTATAAAGACATCTAAACAAAAGGGTTTTCAAAGAAAATACCAAGACATTGGAAGCTCTTAAAGCAGCAATTGAAAGTGAAACCCACTTCATTTCTAGAATAGGTTATAATTAAAGAACCATTTTGTACATTGACAATGGCTGTCAAGCACAAACTTCACGCTGAAGTAAAAGACAGTTTCAAACATGATGGTTGTGTGTGTGTGTGTGTGTGTGTGTGTGTGTGTTGTGTGTCCTATTTATATATATATATATATGTATATATTAAATAATAGGTATTAAGTAGGTCACAGTATGTAGGCCTATAAGGAGCAGAGAAATCAGAAGTGCCCAAAGTCCTGTTCCATTTCAGGGTAGAGAATTAAGTGCAGTAATTTTTACTGCAACCAAATACTGTGTAACAAGACATGAAACTTAAAATATTTTTAATGACTTAGCGTGTTTTCCTGCCAAATGAATATCTGGTACTTGCCACCTTGTGTATGATGTGAGAATTATTCATTGTAATGTTTGATTCAGATGCATACAGACCACGACAGTTAAGGATTCATTGTTTATATATATATATATATATATATATATATATATATATATATATATATAAACCCAGCAAACACACTACGTAAATACACCGTTGTATCCTAGTTGAATCTTGGTCATGTCAGAAATTGACGTTGTACTGACGTAGTCAACGCAAAATTTAAACGTCATATTGCAACGTTGATACAACGTTGCATAATGACGTTGTATACACGTGAAATACAAGTAAACTTCTGACGTAAGTTTTTGTACGTAGCATAGACGTTGTCTGCATGTAAGGTTTTACATTCATATCATATAGTTCTTTGATGGACCAAATTCTATCCTTGAGACGTTGAGACAATGTTGTATCTATGTAAAGTTTACGTAATATCATAACGTTGTGAAGACGTAACTGAGACCACCCAAACTTACGTTGTATCTACGTCATAGTGCTAAAATGCAACCTTGTGACACTGTCGTATCTACGTAAAATTATGTTGGGTATGTATATATATATATATATATAGCCTTGCAGATATGTGATAATTCGTAGTTGAAGGAAACAGATTATTATTTTACAAAATTTTTCATTACTTTTTTAATTTAATCCCTTCTTCCCAGATTATTTGAACACAGGTGAGGGAAAAGAAATAAACCTTAAATCATTTAAGTTTATTTTAAGAAGATGAAGATAATTTATTTACTCAGTTTGTTGACAATCTTTACAATATTTTGTTTGGCACTTTCGTATCCTGTGGACAGTAAGTGATAGAAGAAAGTGGGTCTCTTGACTTTTATTATACACTTAACAAAATTGGTTAGTTATTATGTTTTACGTCCTTCGTCCACCAGAGAACGTTCAGACTGGCGGTTACACCGCCTACCAGAAAAAAAATAAGTCGTATTTTTAAAAATGAGAACCGTGTTGAGCCAAATACGCTACGCTCAACGGGCTCGTCATTGCACCTCCTTCCCAGTTTCTCACACTGTCTTGAGACACTCCATGGTTAGGTTCATAACGTAAGCTGCATGCTCATGTCTTTTCTATTCAATGTTATGTACAGACGTTAAATAACTACCCCCAAAAACTAAGTAATTTTAGCTGGACGAAGGACATTAAACAGAATAACTAACCAACCAATTGATTGATTGATTAATCATGAAAAAAAAGGTAAACAAGAAATTTATGTTTTGTAATATATGTTTTTTTGTTTATTTTTGTTTTTATTCTGTGTAATTTGAAAAATAAACAAATTCCTTTTACATTTATATACATCAAAAGTATAATTTGTTTTTAAGTGATAAAATTTTTCTCATGTAATCAGTAATTCATAATTTTATGTTTAGTTTTTGTGTTAAATCCGATTTCTCCTTATCTCACTGCAGAGTACTGACTAAACTGGAAGGTTCCAGTAACTATTCTTTCGTCAAATCCGAAATATTCATTGAAGGAGTTTTAGGAACTAGTAAACTAGAATTTAAGTTCTTAATTAAAACCAGAAGAATTTAAACTTCAATTCAGATTATTTTTCAGATAAAGAATTCACTTGCACGTATCTGTGGATACCTGTTCAAATGACGGTGAATCGACAAGAAATCTTCAAGACATCCGTCCCTAAACCTGAAGGAGCGAAAGAGGCACTGTAGTGTAAGTTTGAAATCTGTTAATGATAGTATGTTTTTATGTAGGTCTGAAACCTACACGAGCAATTCTGTTTTGGTTAAATTTAATAATACTGCATACAACCCACAATATTTATGAAATTGTTTAAAATCTAATACTGTTCTAGATCTAACTATCCTAGTTGGCCATTTAGTTAATCGCCAAGCCCATTCGTTAAAATTATCCAATTCTCAAATCTGTTTGAACATCATACGCACTCACTTATTCGGAATTGCTAAATATTATTCTGCTATTCAGAATCCAAATCTTAAGATATAGGGATAAATCATCCTGGGGTCGAGGGCGAGAAAGGCAAAAAGTACAAAATCTCAAATATTCGCTCACAGTCCGAAGTTTTTAATGACAAAAGCTGCATTTGAAAGAATTTTTTTAGTTTTCTGAAAGGTGTAATGGTAAAAGACGTGCTTGGGCGTGGATCGCGCTAAGAAGGGTCGAAACAGCCACTGAGCTGTACGTTTTGATATATACAGGGTGGGTAAAAAAAAAGTGACCCCTTAGAGGTAAACTGTCATATGAAGTTTGGGAGCTCTAGTCCCCTTACTTTTTTAATATGACAGTTTACATCTAAGGGGTCACTTTTTTTTACCCACCCTGTATATATGATGAATTTCACATTTAAATATGTGAAATAAATGAATGATGCAAACCCACATCACAAGTCATCACATATATAACCTTGGTTTTGCTTCCGCCCGACTTGTTCATTCCGACGAAGGTCAAGCTTGTCATTCCACATTAGACCTACAGTTTAACGTGGAATCCGAACCACGCCCGACCAGCAGCCCAGCGTCTTAACTACTAGGCTACCCATTTATCTACCAATCAATATTTTTATTGTGTAGAAGAATGAACAGCTGGGTTTTGCTGCGCGCCGCCTGGGGTTACCGGGTCTTGATTCTGGGCCGATGGATTCGTAGTCAGCGACGCTAACCACTACACTACCGAGGCGCATATATATATATATATATATACCCCTCGATTAGGTACTCCGGCTTGCCGGGCCGAGGGGGCTCGTACACCTCGTGGGTTGTTGGGTTTCCTCAACTCCTCGCGGGGTGTGGGCGAAGAGTTACCTAGTTGCGTTTTTTTTTTTTTTTTTCCTTTCTTTCTTTTTGCTCCCCCTTTTTTTCCGTCTCTCCCGGAATTTCTTTTGTCTTGACTCGGTCTTGTGCCTCTGTCAATTGTAGTATCCCCCCCCCCTCTGTTTGTATTTGCAGTCTTGGGGTCATCGGGTGCACCCGCCGGGGGGCATCGCTCCGTGGCTGAGCCGTGCTCTGGGGACGGTACGGGCGCCCGGACCGCTGCTGCGTCTGGATTGGGTCTTTGCTTGGCCCTTAACGGACAAATCTCCGTAGTGCCAATCTGCTGTTTTTAAAACGACAGTCAGGTTGGGGGGCGGGCTACCCGGGACGTTGGGCCTGCGCCTTGAAGGATGCAGCGGCGGATGGTGCATTGCCTTGGGTCCGAGGCTGTCTTTTTTGTAAAGCTATTGTTTATGGGTTCAATTTCTAAACTTCAATCCCCTCCTGTTGACGACTCTGGCCCGCCCTTGGATTTGGATAAGACTACTACTTCTGGTCGTTCAGCGGCCTCTGCCTCCGCTGGATTGACCTTCAAGCCGTATGGCCCCCTCTCGTCCTCTGCGGCGTCTGGCTCTCGTGGCCGGACTCGTGGTGGCCGTAGGGCGGGGTCTTCGCGGCCCTTGTTCTCTCGCCCACTCTCGGTTACCGTTACACATGGACCTGTCCCTGCTGTCAATTTCTGTCCGGTGGACAGGTTCCTTGTTCTCCGCCCTTCCGCTGGCTCCCTTCCGGGCAACTCGGAACGGGTGTTTCAGCGCCTTAAGACGGTGGGGGTTCCCTGTCGTTATGATATCCGCCCTCTGAAGGATGGGTCTCTTCTTTTGAAGTCCCGTTCTTCGGGGGTGACTGAGTCCCTTCTACAGTTGCAGGATGTCTTGGGTTGCAGAGTTTCTGTGACTCCCCATCCGCAATTGAATAGCTGTCAGGGCACCATTTTCGCTTCCCGTCTGCTGTCAATCCCGGTTGGCGAGTTGCAGGAGGATCTTGCCCCCCAGGGGGTAACGAAGGTCTTCCGCTTTTCGTCGCGCCGGGATGGTGCTCTTACCCCGTCCGCTCGTCTGCTCCTGACCTTTGACTCCCTTGTGCCTCCGGCCCAGGTGTTCTGGGGCGTGGGTGATCGCCGGTCGTGTGAGTTTTCGGTGCGACCATATGTGCCTGACCCGGTTCGCTGCTTTGGCTGCAACCGGTTCGGCCATGTTAGCTCTGCGTGCCGCCGTGAGGGTAAGCTATGTGTCCGCTGCGGTGGGCCTGCGCACCCTACCCCGTGCACGAAGCCCCCGCGGTGCTCGAACTGCTCGGGGGCCCACCCTTCCTCCTCTCGGGACTGCCCCGTTTTCAAGTTTGAATTCGAGGTGCGGTCCTTAAGGACTACCGAATTCCTTAGTGCGCGGGAGGCGCGCGATAGGGTCCGTGACCGGGAGCCGCGGCGGGGGTTGTCCTATGCTGCGGCTCTTGGCCCTGGCGGGTCCTCGGGCCCCTCCCGTGCTACCCCGGCGTCTACCGGAGTGGTGCCCCCCCTGGAAGTTCCGGGGGTTGGTGGTCCTCCTGGCGCCGCGGGTCCTTCTTGTTCCTCTGCCTCACTTTCAGACATCCCATCTGATTCCCTGCCTACAAGTGCCCCTTCTCCCTCTCCGGCCTTGGGGTCTGGATCCTTGCCTACTCGTCTCTCGGGTGGGGAAGGTGATGCCCCGAAGGGGAGGAGGAAGCGTCGCCGTGGTCGGAGTCGGAGTCCTCCAGACCCGATCATGACCGCTGCTCGCCCTGCTTCCCCTTCTTCACCGGAGGGGAAGCGGCGCGCCGCTCCTGATCCGCTCGGGACTCCCCCCTATACGGAGGGCTGGTGAGGCGTCACCTCCCGGTGCCCCGACCAGTGTCCGGGTGTCGGTTGAGGTACACCGCCCCATGACACCCTCGATTACTGACTGTTCCCATGGTGGACCCGGTCGAGAGGAGCCTGGCCCTTCTTCATGGAGTCTCTTCCCTTCGGCTCCTGCTGAGAGTGGTCGGGTCTCTCTCCTGGATCTACCTCTCCCACCTGTGGTGGACCTTTCCTCCCCCCCCCGTCAGTGCTTGTCTGGTTTGACGAGCCCTCGAACATCTGGTTCTCCCCAGCCCCCCTCTGGTGGGGAGTCGGGGGTTTCGGCTGGGCCCGTCTCGTCGTCTCTCCCCCCCCAGGGGAGCCCCCCTCTGAACTCCCTGTTCCACTCTCACCTCTCGTTCTACTACGGGTGAAGCAGCTGCGGGGTCGGTGGCCCCTACCCCCCCGTTCGGGGTGAGTCGGGGAAGCCGATTCCGTCCCTGGTTACGGACCGTTGAGTTTGCTGCTCAGCTTGGTCCGTGGCTATTTCTCTGTTTTCTCTGCCTCTTATAATGCCACTTCCCCTTACAGTTCCATTTTGCATTGGAACTGTAGGGGGCTTTTAGCTAACTGGGAGAACCTTGCCTCCCTGCTGGAGAGCGAGCGGCCTTCCTGTGTTTGTCTCCAGGAGACTATCCTGGCTGCGCGGGGACTCCCTCGTCTCTCTGGCTATGTTGGTTTCCCTTGCACCCCGGATGAGCGCACACGCCGGCGGGGTGCGGCGATTTATGTGCATCATTCGTTACCATCGCGAGGTGTGCCTCTTCGCACTTCCTTGCAGGCTGTGGCTGTGCGGCTCTTTTTAGATCGCCAGTACACTGCCTGCTCGATTTATATTCCTCCTCATGACCCTCCTTCTCGCGACGCGGTTCGCGAGTTGGTGTTGCAACTGCCTCGACCGTTTCTCCTCCTCGGGGACTTTAACAGTCGCGACCCGGCTTGGGGAGATGTCCGGTCGACTAATGTTGCTGGTATGTTGCTCTCCTTAATGGAGGAACTTTCCTTTGCGTGCCTCAATTCCGGTGAACCTACCTACTTCCACGAACCCACGGGTTCATTTACCTGTATTGATCTCTCCTTGGTGTCCCTCGATGCCTTACTCGATTTTTCGTGGAAGGTGTTGGGGGACTCTTATGGCAGTGATCATTACCCAGTCTGTCTTGAGCCGGTCGGACCGCAGCCGGGTGTCTCGTCTCGACCGAGGTGGTGCCTTGCGCGGGCTGACTGGCCATCCTTCAGAGCTCGTTCCGTCATTCCGTTCGGTGTTGAGCTGTGGATGAGCTTGGAGTTCTTCGAGCGGGTTGATGGGCGTCGCGGAGGACTGTTCCTCGATCTTCCGGTAACCCGCGGACGCGTAGCGTCCCGTGGTGGACTCCAGCATGTCACCAGGCGGTGTGCGAGAGGAAGAGGGCAACGCGCCGCTTCCACCGCACCCGGCGCGCGGACCACTTGATTGAGATGCGGCGGGCGAAGGCTTTCGCCCGCCGGACTCTCAAGTTGGCCCGTCGGGCCTCTTGGCGTGCTTTTGTGTCCGGCATTTCCTCGTCTACCCCTTCTGCTGCTGTGTGGCGGAAGGTACGTAGTATCGAGGGGAAGCCGGTCCCTGCTAGTCGCCCTGTCCTTCGGGACGGGGACGGCTTCCTTTCGGATCCTGCTGCTGTGGCCGATCGGCTGGCGGTGCTTTTGCTGCGGTTTCCCGTTCGCCTTCAGCTGCGGATCGTCCTTTGTCGGATGTTACGTTCCCGCCCCTGGGAACGAGCCCTATAACCATCTCTTTACGATGCGGGAACTTCGGGCTGCCTTGGCAACCCGTCGTTCTTCCGCCCCTGGCCCTGATGACATTCCGTATGACTTTCTTTGGAATCTGCACCCGATGGCCCTACACTTCTTGCTGGATCTTTTCAACCGGGTGTGGGTTGAGGGGTCGTTCCCTTCCCGTTGGAGGGAGGCGATTGTGGTCCCGATACCTAAGCCGGGGAAGGATCCGGCGGAGGTGGCGGGCTATCGGCCTATTGCCTTGACGAGCTGCTTATGCAAGCTCCTTGAAAAGATGGTGGCCGTCCGACTTTCCTTTACACTGGAGTCGCTTGGGTTATACCCCCCGACCCAGTATGGCTTTCGTCGATTTCGGGGTACTCTGGACCCCCTTCTCCTCCTTGGTCATGATGTACGGGAGGCCTTTTCCCGCCGGAATCTTGTTCTGGCCGTCTTTTTCGATGTCCAAAAGGCCTATGACACGACTCGTCGGGGAGTTGTCATGGACCGTTTGAAGTCTCTTGGTTTTGTGGGCTTTTTGCCCAATTTCTTCGTAACTTCCTCTGCCGTCGCACTTTCCGCGTCCGTAATGGGGCAGCCCTATCTGACCTGTATGTTCAGGAGGAGGGGGTGCCCCAGGGGTGTGTCTTGAGCATCTCCTGCTTCAATCTGGTCATGTCTGCGCTACCGGGAGCCCTTCCGCCCTGTGCGATGTTCCATCTATGCCGACGATCTGGCTGTCTATGCCGCGGGGACGAGTCCCCCCCTCGTGGAGAGGCAAGTCCAACTCGCGGTCAATCGGGTTGAACGCTGGGCGTCGTCGGTGGGCCTTACGCTGTCTTCCCCGAAGACTTCGTGTGTAGCCTTCCTTCCGCCGAGGAGACGGGGATCCGGCGCCGTCCCGACCTTTGATCTTACACTCGGGGGTCAGCCTCTGGCCCTCGTTCAGTCAGTGCGTTTCCTGGGTATGGTTTTCGACAGCCGTTTGAGCTGGGTTCCCCACCTTCGCCGGCTGCGCGAGTCTGCAAGACGTACCCTGGATTTGCTGGGACATCTGTCGCATACTACATGGGGCGCGGATAGGCGGACACTCCTCCGTTTGTACGTGTCCCTGGTACAGTCAAAATTAGATTATGGGAGTGTGGTGTATGGCTCCGCCTCCCGTACGGCCCTTCGGATACTGGATCCGGTCCTCTCTAGAGGACTGCGCATGTCATCTGGCGCCTTCCGCTCCTCTCCGGTTTGATAGTCTGCAGGTTGAGTGCGACATCCCTCCCTTGGGGGATCGGAGGTCGTTCCTCATTGCTAAGCACTATCTCCGGATCCTCCGTCTTCCCAACTCTCCTCTGTTCCAGGTGGTGGAGAGGGCGTTCTGCCGGGATGGGGGTTGGTATTTCACCGACACGGTGACCTCCCTCCTCGATGGTATGGGCACTCCTCCATCCGTTATACCGGTCTCTTTCAAGGGTGTTGCACCTTGGGAGAGCACCCCTGTTGCGTGCTGTAGGGCGTTGCGCCCCGTTCGCAGGGCCGATTCTGACTCTGCCTTGCTTCGGTCTCTGTTCCTTCAGCATGCGGCGTGTCACTCTGCATGTGTTGCGGTCTTCACGGATGGCTCGAGATTGTCGGGGGGCGTTGGGGCCGCGGCTGTTCCCCAGTCGTCTGCCCTTGCTCCCCGATGTACCCGTCTCCCTGATGAGGCTTCCGTTTTCACGGCGGAGCACTATGCCATTCTGAGCGCTCTGGAGGTGGTGCGGGAGCATCCAGATGGGTCGTTTGTCATCTATTCGGATTCCCGCAGTGCCCTGGATGGCCTGGAGTGTTTTGACCCTGTCCACCCACTGGTCCGACGAATCCAGCTATTGTGCCATACCCTTGTCGCTTTCGGTGGCAAGGTGGTGGTATTTTGCTGGGTCCCAGCACATGTTAACGTGGCTGGTAATGAGGCTGCCGATCGAGCTGCCCGTTCCGCGTGCCGACTACAGGTTTCACCCGTGTCCCTCCCCTTTTCCGATTATATCCCTGGCTTCCGTAGGTTTTTGCGCTCCCGGTGGCAGAGTCACTGGGATGGCGCTACAGATAACAAACTTTGCAAGATTAAACCCAAATTGGGATGTTGGGCCTCTTCCTTCCATCGGTCGCGCCATAAGGAGGTGGCTCTGGCCCGCCTCCGTATTGGCCACACCCACCTGACCCATGGCTATTTGATGGCCGGGGATCGGGTGCCCCGATGTCCCAATTGTAACGTTTTCCTTACAGTTGCCCACCTTCTGGTGGAGTGTCCGCTTTACTCTGCGCTGTGCGCAGAGTATTTTCCCTTTTTGGAGAGCGTCGGGCCTTCGGATAGGCTTGGCGCTATTCTATCTGAAGGTCCCTACTTTTCGATAACCGGGTTGTTCTCCTTCCTCTTTCGCTCCCGACTTCTTTACCGGCTGTGACTCCGCTATGATCTTTCTGCTTCCCCCCCCCCCTCCGTCTATTGTTCATTTCCATTAGCTGTTCCTTAATCTTCGTCCTGTGTTCGCTCTGCTATCCACCTTTCTTTTGGTGGCCATGAGCGGTCATACTTTGAAAAAAAAAAAAAAAAAAAAAAATTATATATATATATATAAATTAATTATTTACTAAACTTGCAGGTCTACTAGAAAAAACATACCCCTTTTCTAAATGGTTCAAGAATCGCAACAACCTTGAGAATGACTATATATCGGTTCAGCGAAGATACTTCTGCAGTAGTCGACGGAATTGTTCTTCTGACAGTGGCATTAATAACGTTGTTTCGACTCCGAAGGGCTCCCGTAACATATTGTATAAGTCCAGAACATGAATGAGAAATAATTAAGACTTTGAATAGGTTAAAATATTTGCTTTATTAATGTTTTGCAGTTTCTGTTTAGAAATGACAAATTCATGCCGATTAAATTTTTTCTACGCAAAAGCACTCGCAGTTTGCAAGTGCGAAATAGCCCCCACCCACACTAGGATTCGAACCCAGGACCTCTGATTAAGAGTCACGACCAAAACATGCAAAAACACTTCTGGGCACGAAAACGCTAGTGTTTCTCCTGGGTGTTGAAATATGTGCCAAGTTGTGTTAATTTGCTTTGTCAACGACCGCAACCCCTAGTCAGAGGTCCCAGGTTCGAATTCTAATGGGGATATACTGTATATACAGGGTGGTCCAAAAGTCCCTCTCTATTTTGCTGCACTAATAGTATTTTAGGATAAAAATGTAGTAACATAATTAATGTATATTTATTTATCAAGCTTAAGTCTAAGATTCGACGTGAGGACCAGCAGTGTCTACAAATCTGTCCACTGCATTGCGAAACACATTTTCAAGCATCTCTGAGGTTATTTTAGCGACTGCCGCGACAATGCGGGTTCGCAGATCCTGCAGGTCTGTAACTCTTGTTTTGTAAACCTCAGACTTTATGAATCCCCACGCAAAGAAGTCTAATGGTGTTAAATCCGGAGATCATGCTGCCTAGGGTCTGTTTCCACCACGTCCAATCCAACGATTTGGTAAGAGCTCATCAAGGTACGCCCGATGTTTGCATAGTGACGTGGAGCTCCACCTTGTTGAAAGACAAGTGTCGAGAATGCCATCTGAAGGAAGCTGGGGTTCAAGAAACTGCTGAAGCATGTCAAGATAAGTTGGCCATGTTACTGTAGCTTCTACAAAGAAAACGGTCCATAAATCTTCGATCTTGTCATACCCAACCAGACATTAACTTTAGGAGAATCTCTCCCATTCGTAGGACTCGGTTGGTTTTTCTCTAGCCCAGATATAGCAATTATGTCGATTAACCTTTCCGGACGTGTGGAATGTCGCCAGTAGCATGGCCGCAAAATGGTAGAGTGCATATGCAATTGTAATGTTGATCAAATGAGTGCCAGTGCCACCCACCCCCTTGTTGCAAGGTGCCAACCCACCCCCCAGGGTGCCAAAAAGGGGGAAGCACCCCATCAAGCTGGGGGGGAGTCCACCTAACTTCTTTGGGGAAGAAGATGAGACGGCCTCACCCCCCCCCCCCCAAAAGGGTATACCTAACCTAAGAAAGGAAGAGAGGGGGAGAGAAAGGAAGAGACCATCCATCGTCTGCGAGACGCAGACGCATAATGGGAGCTCAGGGTAGCATCACTTGGCTTAGAACTCGAAATCCGACAGTTGGCTTAAGGAGCCAGTTGGCATAGAAGCCAGTGCCCGCCAGCCAGGCATATCAGCCAGTTGGCAAATTACACACATACACACCTAATATATATAATATATATACTATATATATATATATATATATATATATATATATATATATATATATATATATATACACACTCACCATAGACCCTGAGCTGCCATTTGATCTAAAAACGCGCACACACTTCCCGACTATATATATATATACACGCTCATAGATTCTCTATTATCGTGCGCGCGCACACACACACACACACACACATTATGATTATCCCCATACGAAAACCCCGAGCCTATGAAATGTTTATTATAGTGACCACCAAAATAAGGCAACTACTTGATGCTTCAATTAAGATTTATTATTAAAATTATTATTATTATAAGTAAGGCATATGATAGGGTGAACCACAATATTTTATTTGAGAAACTAGAAGACAGGAAGGTTCCCATGTATATTAAACGTATTGAAATTTTGGTATTCCCACCAATCTTTCACCGTTAGGTGGAGCAATGTACTATCCGAGTGTTTAGGCTCCTCTTGCGGGGTGAGACAAGGCTCCTTGCTCTCCCCTATGCTGTTTAATGTGTATATTGACGGATTAATTGCTTTACTTAATGAGGCAACAGTGGGATGTTGTATAGATAACACAAGGATAAATAACTTAGTTTATGCCGATGATATGGTG
Organism: Bathynomus jamesi; assembly: GCA_023014485.1. Lineage (NCBI taxonomy): Eukaryota > Metazoa > Arthropoda > Malacostraca > Isopoda > Cirolanidae > Bathynomus > Bathynomus jamesi. The sequence goes on from JAJOZX010006564.1 coordinate 232,830, forward strand.
TTAATAAGTCCCTCTGTTAAAGGTCTGGATCGGTTACTAAATGTCTGCGAAGTGTATTTGCAGAAACATAGTTTTTGTAACATTAAAAAGAATAAGGTTATGCAATTTCATCCTAAAAGCTGTAATCAGCCAGCTGTTATAAGGTTTCAAATGAATGGTGAAGTAATTTAGGAAGTACAAGAGTAAGTATTTGGGTCAAACTATTACCAGCTCCTTGAGTGATGACTCGGACATAAGAAAAGAATCTCGAAGCCTGTGTGCTAAAGCAAATATGACCATAAGGAACTTTCGATTCTGTACAAGTGAAGCTAAAGACACTCTCTTTCGTATTTTCTGCAGTAATATATACGGACAGCAACTCAGGGTTCTGCCAGAACCTTTTTTATAATTCACCCAAAATTTGCTGTACAACAGGTCTTTTAGACTCTTACATAAATTACCCCCGAGATGCTCAGCTTCGCAAATGTTTGCTACCCGCAATGTCCCGAGCTTCCCGGAGGTAACAAGACGTGCTCAATACAGTCTAATGCAAAGAATTAAAAAATCAACCAACCCGATTATCCAAGTTATCCATGAGTCCTGCCATTTATCCTCTAAGCTAGGGAATTAGGGAATTCTTGGTACGAAAACGTCTGTCTGTAGCTCCACTTAACTTCGACATTACAGTATTATTTCTAATCAGTTGTATATATTTCTATCCTTAGTATATGAACTGTCATTGTATTAATAATATTTGTCATATGGACTATAGTCTGCCAATAAACCTTTTTTTCATTTTCATTAATGGGACACAAAAATTTCCTGTACAAACTGAAACAATGAACTGAATAACCTTTATCATCCTCTGTATATACATTATTTATCATTATTAAGAATTATTATATTAAATAAATGATTCCATTTTATTTTTAAATGCAGTATATATACTCGTATATATATCTGCTGAAACTCTTGTCAATTAGTGTTAAAAATTAATTTTTATATGGACTATCTTCTGTATATACATTAAGAATTATTATTATATTTAAAATAAAACAAATTCGTCAACACTGATCGATACCCAGTACTTTATGCTTCTTACCATTATTAAGAATTATGGAAAATCTTTAAACGCCTATCTATAAACTTTTTCACGGCGCCAGACAGGCATCTCAACACCTGAATTTTATTTCTGAACTGCATGGATGAGGCGACAGGTGAAATTTCTAATCGACCGAGCGCTAATACCCTTCGTCGAGATTTTAATCCGAAACGAAGTGGACAAACTCCAAAATTATTTTCCAAACAGTATTTACGTCTGCCCACTGTAAGATCAATCAAAGGGTCACCTGACTCTTGCTACTACCTGGGCATATTTCTACTCCTGCGTGCTCAGTTGGCCTCTGCAAGCCCTGGCTCTCAGATGTATATTTGAAGAATTCTCACGAAGACGAAAAATAGTGATGGCGACTTTTGATATTGTGTGTTCGACGTTTATGAAGTGATATTCGTTAAAGTGGTGAATACTGAAAGACAGCCTATCCCCCCCCCCTCCTTTGAGACTTTTAAGGCTACACTGAACTGTGCGAAGCTTGAGGAACAAGATATTCAAATACTCTATGGATATTCTGGCGAGAGCATTGCTGGATTTCGCGGCACAAACGATGTGATGGACTACGTTGTAGGGCTAAACTGTATAAAAGCGTACATATACCGTGAGGTGAAAGAAACAACACGTGCAGAAGAGAAGCAACGGGTATGGGTAGTGAGTCTTGTTGATGAGTGGTGTGACAGGCGGTATTATGTCATGCTGCATCATACAGAGTACGTATACCCTGCGGCTGAGAATGTAAACCTTGTCATCATGGACAAGCTAAAGTACTTTTACTACTACATTCATATGTATCATGACGAAGTTCGCAGTGAGGTTGTGGCTAAAGGCCTGTGTGAGTTTTTAAAAGAATTTAGAAACGAGTATCGACTGTTAAACAAAAAGGATAAATACGGGTACATGTTTCTCTCAAATAGTGCGCCGGATTGTTAATGTGTTTAGTTTGTGGAAATGAACGTCTAGTGCGCATTCCGATAAAACATTAAAACCGATATTGCCCCATGTATCGGAAAAATTGCCCGGTATAATGGGTACAAGTACTCGCGTGATTCTTTCATGCCTGAACAAAACCGTACACGAAACATTAACGCACGGTATGACCAGGGGCGTCGATTGCTCTAAAATAGTGGTGGGAGGGACACTTCGCCTTCAAACAATACTCTGCGTAGCTGTTGCTATAAATGCTACGTGCAATTATTAAAATGCAAATTGACTGCTAAATTCCATGATAAATATACACTGGTGTTCATGACAATAATTTGTCCCCCCCCCCGCAATCGACGACCATAGGTATGACTCACTCCTCCACACCCGTCTCCGAGCCAAACCGCGCACCAGTTGCTCATAGTCATCTCAGAGCTTGACCCAACTGGTTGTGCACTCTCACAATAGAATACGATGAAGCTTCCTTTGAGCAGCATTCTCAATGCCGTATACAACGTGTCCGTGACGAAGTCATTGCGTGTGTTCAGACGTAAAACCGGTGCCATTAACTACGTACTTGAAACGACAAGCAAACCCTGGTAAACGTAATGTTGTTTATTTAAGTGTTGAAGAGATGAATTGAATCTTCGTGATAGTTGAGAAATGGGGTGAGGATCGTCATAAAATACCCATTGGTATAGGTACAAGAAGAAAAGAGATTAGTGATACCTACCCCCTCATATGCCATTGTTTGAACGTTGTGTATAAATAACGATCAGCCATGCATTGATATACGACTGATGTGGAAGAATGCTTCTGATAATAACCTTGTCCCCATGCGAAACAGCTTCATCCTCAACAGAATGTTTGAAATCGTTGGTTTCCGCAAACTAAAACCTATATTAGACGCACGTGTTATGGATATGGTTTATTTTGATACGGTTCTTGAATATGCATACACCGCTCTGCTCGACGAGTTTACCGAATGTAAGAATGAACATGGCGAGAATGGTCTAGAGCTGGATGCTTATTTAAAAGGTTTAGACTCTTTGAAATGTCAAGAACTTTGGTACAAAGGACTTGAGTGGTACAGGGCAGAGCTCGCCTACACTGTTTACCCTGAAGAGTTGTATCTTTATATAATGAGCAGCTGTCGTTACGACTTAGGTTATTTCAACTGCTGCTATGCGTTGTGAAGAAGAGTTCACGATTGAGGAGCTCGGATCGGTAAGAAAAAACCCTCGATTGGAAAGGAGTGCTTGTAAACTTGAATTAATAATGATGATGTGGCCAACGACGCCCTCTTTGTGCGTGCTCTTGATTGTATTCTGTCCGTGTTTAAACATAACTTGCCAACCGATTGTAAGGTGGGCACAAAAATAGTATTGAACGATATGAAGGTCCTTTACATCGAGTAGAGACACACGCACAACTTGAGTGGTGAAATAATGCTAAATTGTATAGTACAAAGCAACAATGATGTAACTGTAGACTCGATCACTTGCGAGTTTAGTATTTTAGTTAAGCGCGGTAGAACATAAAGTGCATGTATTTTGATTTTATATAAGTTTTGCTGTTTATATATATATATATATATATTAGTATATATATATTATATATTATAATATATATATATTATGTATATATATTATATATATATATTATGTATATATATATTTATATATATATATATATATTATGTATATATTATATATATACAGTGTATATATATTAATGGGTATATAGTTTTATCCTGTACTATTATTTTTATATAAGTTTTGGGTTTATATACAGTATATAAGGGCGTATTTGCTCGTACATATGTTAAATAGTCATATAGTTTTATCCTCTACTAATATTATTATTTAAGAATGTATATATATCCTTCGCTTAATGTGTGTATTTTTGCTGTATATTATTTTTGAATATATATCTATTTCCTACATATTTCATAAATAATTTCCCTTAACTCGTCTAAATAAATAGAATGAAGTAATGGTGTTTTATTTAATTATTTTGGTTGTATATAAACGATATTTAGGAATAACTGGGGAGATGGGAATATATATATATATACACACACACACACACACACACACACACCAAATGGGTGGTTACGCCTTCTAAGCCGACTGACGGATTTCTAAGCCAAATGTCAAGAATATCTGAATAGCGCAATCTCGCAGCTCAAACGTTATATATATATATATATATATATATATATATATATGCCATTTACGCCTTCTAAGTCTTCTAAGCCAACTGCCAACTGGCTGATTAAGCCAACTGGCGGATTTCGAGTTCTAAGCCAAGTGATGCTACCCTGAGCTCCCATTATGTGTCTGTGTCTCGCAGACGTAAGATGCTCTCTCTCCTTCTTCCTCTCTCACCTTCCTAAGCTAGGTATACCTCTTTGGGGGGGGCCGTCCCACCTTCTCCCCCTCTTAGGTTAAATTAGCTGTGGCGGAATGAAATTTGTGGTTTATAGGCTCTGCGAAGGAAATATCGGCTGGTTACATCAGATTAGAGCCAACACACCTGTGAAAGTATATTCAGAAAAACTCTTAACATCGGTATTTGGTCCAGGGAGACGTTGATCCAACACTGGATAGTTGCTCAAAACGTCCACCTGCGTGATAGGAAAGCGTTTAGAACAGGTCGAAAAATATGACTTAATAGAGAATTGAAAAGAGATATTTATTCCAAAACTCCAGAATGACTTGTCGACGAGATGTATCGTGCTAATTTTAATTACTTTAGGAGTGATTTAGTGTTATTAAATAACATATATTGCTGTTTTGGCGGAGAAAAGGAGAGAAAGATGCAAACATGTCTATTTTTAAAGAAAAGTTGTCGAGGGATAAGTGGATGTCATGTATTATTATTGTACATTATTTCCGAGTTTGAAGATCTATGAACGTATAGATGGTGTAAACGGCTGATGACGGAGGGAATTGTTTCCGAGTTTGAAGGTCTATGAACGTATATATATATATATATATGTGTGTGTTTGTGTGTGTGTGTGTGTGTTGTATTAAATACTGTTTGGAAAATAAATCTGGAGTTTCAGTCCACTTCGTTTCGGATTAAAATCTCGACGAAGGGTATTAGCGCTCGATCGGGTCGAAATTTTACCTGTCGCGGCAGTGTCGCCTCATCCATGCATTTCAGAAATAAAATTCAGATGTTCAGACGCCTGTCTGGCGCCGTGATAAATTTATAGATACGCGTTTTAAGATTTTCCATAATTCTTAATAATGGTAAGAAGCATAAAGTACCGGGTATCGGTCAGTGTTGACGAATTTGTTTTATTTTAAATATAATAATAATTCTTAATAATGTATATACAGAAGATTTGACAAGAGTTTCAGCATATATTATATATATATATATATATATATATATACACACACACGAGGGTAATTCAATAAGTATCCGCACATTTTTTTTTACAATTTTATTTTCACATCTGATAGATTATAAACATCACTTCTCAACATAGTCTCCTCGTTTCTCAATACACTTAGTCCAGCGATCTACAAGCTTCCTAATGCCATCACAGAAGAATGTTTTTGGCTGTGTGCGTAACCAGTCATGCACCGCCTCCTTCAGGTCATCATCGCCTTGGAATCGCTGACCTCTCAAAGCGTCTTTTAGTGGTCCAAACAGGTAAAAATCTGAAGGTGCCAGGTCTGAACTGTAGGCTGGATGGTCGAGAACTTCAAATTTAAGTTCTTGAAGACATTTTCTAGTCTGTGCAGCGGTATGAGGGCGCGCATTGTCAGGTAATAGAATAACACCTGACGACAATCTCCCTTTCCGTTTTGTGCGAATTGCTTGCTTTAAACTCATTCCGAAGGATGTCAGAATATGATGCACTTATTACTGTAGTTTCACGCTCTAGATAATGTTCAAGGATAGGGCCTCGTGTATCCCAAAACAGTGTTAGCATAACTTTACCTGCTGACGGCTGCGCTTTGAACTTCCTTGCGACGGGAGATGTTGGATGCTTCCATTGCATGCTCTGTCGTTTGCTTTCTGGTTCATGGTGATGGATCCAGGTTTCATCTCCAGTGATAATGCGCTCCAAAAAGTTCTCGATCATCCAGCCTACAGTCCAGACCTTGCACCTTCGGATTTTTACCTGTTTGGACCACTAAAAGACGCTTTGAGAGATCAGCGATTCCAAGGCGATGATCACCTGAAGGAGGCGGTGCATAACTGGCTACGCACACATCAAAAACATTCTTTTGTGATGGCATTAGGAAGCTTGTAGATCGCTGGACTAAGTGTATTGAGTAACAGGGAGACTATGTTGTGAAGTGATGTGTTTACAATATATCAGATATGAAAATAAAAAGTGCAGATACTTATTGAATTACCTTCGTGTGTATATATATATATATATATATATATATATATATATATATATAGCATTAAATAAATTATTCCATTTCATTTTTAAATATAATAATATTTAATAATGATAAATAATGTATATACAGAGGATAGAGTCAATATAAAAATATTTTTAGCACTAATTGACAAGCGCTTCAGCATATATATATATATATATATATATATAATTCCAATGCTTTATTTAACCATATGTATAGATGTAACCATAGCATCAAGTGGGATAGTTCTAAAGCGCTTGTTAAAAACAGATATAATAGAAAGAAATATTCTAGAATGTGCATTTATTCATTTTAAAAACAATTTCAATAACAGTGCGGGGACGTATAAAATTGACGATATCATGTTAAAATTTCTTTTGCCTCTCATTAACCCTTGTTAAGTATGTGCTAATTGTTTTGTTTTTCCTGTACGTTGTATATATTTATGGGCATCTCGCCTTTTATCTTCATTCTCTGACGAGGTGTAGCTTTGAATACACGAAAGACCTTGGAATCTTTTTTCTTTTTCCTTGTGGGTTTGCAGCATATATATATATATTATATATATATATATATATATATATCATTAAATAACTGATTCCATTTTATTTTTAAATATAATAATTCTTAATAATGATAAATAATGTATATACAGAAGATGATAAAGGTTATTCAGTTCATTGGTTTCACTTTGTATAGGAAATTTTTGTGTCCCATTAATAATAATAATAAATTTTAATTCAAGCATCAAGTAGTTGCCTTATTTTGGTGGTCACTATAATAAACAACATTTCATAGGCTGGGGTGTTTTTCGTATGGGGAAATCATAATGCGTGTGTGTGTGTGTGTGTGTGTGTGTAATAGGGAATCTATGAGCGTATATATATATATATATAATTATATATATATATTGGTGGTGAAGTGTGTGTGTGTATGAAAATAGGGAATGTATGAGCGTATATATTATATATATATATATATATATATATATATATATATATATATCGGGAAGTGTTTGTTTTTAGATCAAATGGCTGCCCAGGATCTGACCGTGTGTGTATATATATATATATATATATTATATTATATATATATATACACACACACACACACACACACAGTGTATATATATATATATATATATATATATATATATATATATACACAGTATGTCCCACAAAAAGGTACACCCAACTTTAGATTGTACTAACTCCTCCAAAAATTGAGATATTTTGGATCTGTTTGTTTGATTTAATATAGCAAATTATTTTTTGTTAACGTTCAAATTTATTCATGTTTAAACGAATTAGTGTTTAAGCATCTGCTTTTAACTGAAGGGTACAAAAAAATGGATTGCGCAAAATTGGTCAATGAAAAAATAATGTGTGCTATCGACGTAATGAAAAGACATACATAAAATAGATACTTTAACAATTTTAATAAGATACAAAGCAGATTTTTCTTTATTCCTTATTACAAAAGTTATGCTTAGTTTCGTTTATTTCAACATGACCGCCATTCCTATCGATACAAATCTGGAGTCGAGCTCTCATCTTCCCCATCACTTTTGATAAGATCAGGATTGTCTTAACAAGTTGATTTCAGCTGTGATGCGAGTCCTCAAATCATCTAAATTGATAGGTTGTGATGCAAATACTCTATTTTTCAAATGACCCCATAAAAAGTAATCACACGGGATCAAGTCAGGGCTTCTGGGAGGCCATTCAATGTCATGGCCTGTAGCAATTACTCTTTGGTGGAAGACTTCCTGCAAGCGTTCCTTCACAATAACTCTCCTGTGAGCAGGAGCTCCGTCTTGCACTCACCAAATACGATTAAATCGGTTTCCATAAGCCTTATGGAAACCGATTTAATCGTATTTGGTGGGGGCAAGACGGAGTTCCTGCTCACAGGAGAGTTATTGTGAAGGAACGCTTGCAGGAAGTCTTCCACCGAAGAGTAATTGCTACAGGCCATGACATTGAATGGCCTCCCAGAAGCCCTGACTTGATTCCGTGTGATTACTTTTTATGGGGTCATTTGAAAAATAGAGTATTTGCATCACAACCTATCAATTTAGATGATTTGAGGACTCGCATCACAGCTCAAATCAACTTGTTAAAAGACAATCCAGATCTTATCAAAAGAGTGATGGGGAAGATGAGAGCTCGACTCCAGATTTGTATCGATAGGAATGGCGGTCATGTTGAAAGAAAATGAAACTAAGCATAACTTTTGTTATAAGGAATAAAGAAAAATCTGCTTTGTATCTTATTAAAATTATGTTAAAGTATCTATTATTATGTATTTGTCTTTTCATTACATCGATAGCACACACATTATTTTTCATTGACCAATTTTGCGCAATCCATTTTTTTGTACCCTTCAGTTAAAAGCAGATGCTTAAACACTAATTCGTTTAAACATGAATGAATTTGAACGTTAACAAAGAATAATTTGCTATATTAAATCAAACAAACAGATCCAAAATATCTCAATTTTTGGAGGAGTTAGTACAATCTAAAGTTGGGTGTACTTTTTTGTGGGACATACTGTATATATATATATATATATATATATATATATATAGTTGGTGTGTGTGTGTGTGTGTCTAATATGCCAACTGCCTGATATGTCTGGCGGGCAGTGGCTTTTATGCCAACTGGCGGATTTCGAGTTCTAAGCCAAGTGATGCTACCCTGAGCTCCCATTATGCGTCTGCGTCTCGCAGACGATGGATGGTCTCTTACTCTTTCTCCTCCTATTTTAAGTTAGGTATACTCCTTTGGGGGTGAGGCCGTCCCAACTTCTCCCCCAAAGAGGTTAGATGGACTCCTCTCAGCTTGCTGGTGGGGGGCCTTCCCCCTTTTTGGCACCCTGACTGGCCTCATTTGATCAACATTGCAATTGCATATGCACTTCACCATTTTGCGGCCACACTACTGAACCCACTTTATACGTCTCTGTAGGGTAGCAATATATGCCTCTGAGTTGATTGCTTGTCCTTTCTTCATAATGTCCACCAGAATCACCCCTTTCATGTCCCAGAAGATGGTGGCCATAACCTTTCGTGCAGAGGGAGCCATTTTGAATTTTTTTTTGCGTAGGGAGTCTGCGTGATGCTACTCCATGGATTGGCGTTTTGTTTCAGGTTCAAAGTGGTGTACTCGAGTCTTATCCCCAGTCACAATTCGTGAAAGGAAGTCATCCTCTTCTGTCTCGTATCGAACCAACGACTCAGAAGCAATTTCTTTTCTTTGGGCTTTGTGATCTTCAGTCAGTTCGCGAAGAACAAACCGTGAACACACTTTTGAGTATCTCAGTTGCTGAATTATCGTATTCACACTTTCTTCACTAATTCCTAGCTCCACTGATAGCTCCTTGTATATGACGTGCCGATTTGATCGAATGATGCTGTTAGCACGTTGCATAGCGTCAGATGTCACAACCGATGCCGGGCGACCGCTGCGTGGCTCATCATCGAGGCTGGCTCTCTCTCTCTCTCTCTCTCTCTCTGAGGATCTCACACGTTTAGACCAGCGTCCAACTGTGATTCGAACAGCATCATCATCTCCGTAAACGTTTTGCAGACGTTTGTGAATATTTCCAACCGTTTCCTTCTCTGCGGTTAAGAACTCGATAACAGCTCTCTGTTTACGACACATCACTGTCAGACACCATTTTCGAAACTGCGTTAACCATCGGTTTTATGCAAGGGCGTTTAAAAGCCGTTTTATACAAGGAGGGGAGGTTCAAACTGGAAAAATCCGGTTATGTGAAGCGCAGAAAGTTCAAATTTACGGCCCAAAAGACATTTCAGCCCACATAGCTAAGAAAAAGAGGGGTAAAATATATTGAGTGCCCCTAGTAGATTGAAAATTGGGATCACCTGAAGATCCGTCACCCCAGCCTTTTTTAGTTAGCTTTATAAGGCTAACTAACGAAAATATCACGACCTAACCTAACGTACAGTTGACCTAACGATTGGTTAGGTTAAGTCGTGATATTTTCGTTAGTTAGCCTTATAAAACTAACTAAAAAATGCTAGGGTGACGGATCTTCAGGTGATCCAAAAATTCTTATTTTAGTTATATAATTATAATTTTTTTTTACTGAGTATTGAATTATTTCACAAATCTTTTTTTGTGGAATACATTTTTTTTATTTATTAAACAATTTAAAAAAAAGGTTTCCGTAGTAGTTTAGTACAACAGAGTAGCTATCTTACAAATTCTTTCTGTAGGCCTATCTTAAAATATTGTTTCAACATGGTTTACCACTTCTGTATTATTGTATACTATTAACAAGGGTAACAAGGGTAACATGCTAGTAAGGAAATTTGGTGTGTTCAGAATCAGTTAAAATTTATCTTTTTAGAATTTACTGTACTGCATTGTATACATCCCATCTGTGGTGGAATTATACAAAAACTGCTATGAATAAACTCTGTTGCTTATGATAATATTTTTCGTATGCTATGTAGGGAACCAAAATGGTACAGTGCCAGTTTTATGTTTACTACGCGTAACCTACCTACCAGCCAAATGTTAATCCGGAAGAACATATATAATTTCATTACTAGGGTCCAAAACAGCTCTAATGTGTTATTGTACAATGTCCTGTGTTCAGATACCGTGTACCTCTCACCTATATGGCAGTCTTGGTTCAGACAACTGCTGGTTTACAATACCTTATTTTTGTAATGTAGCAAAGATTACAGTATATATATATATATATATATGCATATTAAGTTGTGTTATAATAAGTATTATAGCAAGTGGTTATGTTATAATAAGTGTTATAAGATATCTCAGGTAATAATATACATAAAATTGTCAGATAATTAATCAAATAGTATGCTAGGTTAAGTGGCTACGTTGGCCTTATTTTGATATTTTTGTATTAAGTTCAATGTATACGTAAGATTGTACTTGTATGTTAGGTTAAGTGGCTACGTTGGCCTTATTTTGATATTTTTGTATTAAGTTCAATGTATACGTAAGATTGTACTTGTATGTTAGGTTAAGTGGCTATGGATTGTGAATGATCCGCAATAAAGATGTTTTGTTTGTTGTATAATTAATAATTTAAAATATACAGGGTGTCCCATAAGTCCGGCATCATAGGAAAAATAATAAAAAAAGGCAAAACAAAAGCTTTTATTTATAGAACGCGCTCAATATGTCCACCATTGTTTTCAATACACAAATTCAGACGTGATACCCAGTCAGCAAGCACACGGTGAATGATGTCAGGAGTAATGGTGTTACTGCGTGGCTCATCATCGAGGCTGGCTCTCTCTCTCTCTCTCTCTCTCTCTCTCTGAGGATCTCACACGTTTAGACCAGCGTCCAACTGTGATTCGAACAGCATCATCATCTCCGTAAACGTTTTGCAGACGTTTGTGAATATTTCCAACCGTTTCCTTCTCTGCGGTTAAGAACTCGATAACAGCTCTCTGTTTACGACACATCACTGTCAGACACCATTTTCGAAACTGCGTTAACCATCGGTTTTATGCAAGGGCGTTTAAAAGCCGTTTTATACAAGGAGGGGAGGTTCAAACTGGAAAAATCCGGTTATGTGAAGCGCAGAAAGTTCAAATTTACGGCCCAAAAGACATTTCAGCCCACATAGCTAAGAAAAAGAGGGGTAAAATATATTGAGTGCCCCTAGTAGATTGAAAATTGGGATCACCTGAAGATCCGTCACCCCAGCCTTTTTTAGTTAGCTTTATAAGGCTAACTAACGAAAATATCACGACCTAACCTAACGTACAGTTGACCTAACGATTGGTTAGGTTAAGTCGTGATATTTTCGTTAGTTAGCCTTATAAAACTAACTAAAAAATGCTAGGGTGACGGATCTTCAGGTGATCCAAAAATTCTTATTTTAGTTATATAATTATAATTTTTTTTTACTGAGTATTGAATTATTTCACAAATCTTTTTTTTGTGGAATACATTTTTTTTATTTATTAAACAATTTAAAAAAAAGGTTTCCGTAGTAGTTTAGTACAACAGAGTAGCTATCTTACAAATTCTTTCTGTAGGCCTATCTTAAAATATTGTTTCAACATGGTTTACCACTTCTGTATTATTGTATACTATTAACAAGGGTAACAAGGGTAACATGCTAGTAAGGAAATTTGGTGTGTTCAGAATCAGTTAAAATTTATCTTTTTAGAATTTACTGTACTGCATTGTATACATCCCATCTGTGGTGGAATTATAAAAACTGCTATGAATAAACTCTGTTGCTTATGATAATATTTTTCGTATGCTATGTAGGGAACCAAATGGTACAGTGCCAGTTTTATGTTTACTACGCGTAACCTACCTACCAGCCAAATGTTAATCCGGAAGAACATATATAATTTCATTACTAGGGTCCAAACAGCTCTAATGTGTTATTGTACAATGTCCTGTGTTCAGATACCGTGTACCTCTCACCTATATGGCAGTCTTGGTTCAGACAACTGCTGGTTTACAATACCTTATTTTTGTAATGTAGCAAAGATTACAGTATATATATATATATATATATAATATATATGCATATTAAGTTGTGTTATAATAAGTATTATAGCAAGTGGTTATGTTATAAAAGTGTTATAAGATATCTCAGGTAATAATATACATAAAATTGTCAGATAATTAATCAAATAGTATGCTAGGTTAAGTGGCTACGTTGGCCTTATTTTGATATTTTTGTATTAAGTTCAATGTATACGTAAGATTGTACTTGTATGTTAGGTTAAGTGGCTACGTTGGCCTTATTTTGATATTTTTGTATTAAGTTCAATGTATACGTAAGATTGTACTTGTATGTTAGGTTAAGTGGCTATGGATTGTGAATGATCCGCAATAAAGATGTTTTGTTTGTTGTATAATTAATAATTTAAAATATACAGGGTGTCCCATAAGTCCGGCATCATAGGAAAAATAATAAAAAAAGGCAAAACAAAAGCTTTTATTTATAGAACGCGCTCAATATGTCCACCATTGTTTTCAATACAAATTCAGACGTGATACCCAGTCAGCAAGCACACGGTGAATGATGTCAGGAGTAATGGTGTTACATGCCCCAATAATGCGCTGCCGCAAATGTTCAACACTCCTCATTTTCTCTGCATATACCAGCGCTTTCAAGTGGCCCCAGAGATAAAAATCTAGTGGCGTGAGATCCGGGCTTCTAGCTGGCCATTCCACAGGCCCTCGACGTCCTATCCAATGACTATGGAATTGTTGGTACAGGTATTCCCTTACTTGGGTGCTGTAATGCGCAGGAGCGCCGTCTTGCTGGAACCATGTTGGGAAATTTCCTTCTTCGTTCAAGACACTGGGAAATGCTTCTTCCTTGAGCATACGTAGGTAGGTGCCACACCATACCATCACCCGAGATGCACCTTGTTCCTTGTTCCAGTGGGAGTTGTTTTGAGACCAGTAGCGGGTGTTCTGTCGATTTACTTCACCATTTCCATAACAGCCTCGTCACTGAACAGAATGGTTGACGGGAAATTGGCATCCCGAGCATAAGAAAAATATGAATTATGGTTTGTAGAAATAGAAAAATATGAATTTCTCCTATGATGCCGGACTTGTGGGACACCCTGTAGTTTCCACAAAATCATATCCGAACTCAGCTTCCCATAATTCACCAGCATTTTTATTAAACTTTTTTATTTTCATAATTTCCCTGATTTTTTCATTAAGCTACAATTATTTTCTTCTATGTATACAAATGAGCTTTTTCAGTTACTGATGTCTCGTGTAATAACAGTATACAAAATTGTCATAATTAATCAAGCAGTAAGCCAGTATGCTAGGTTCAGTGGCTATGTTGGCCTTATTTTTGTATTAAGTTCAGTGTATAATACATAGGATTGTATATGTATGTTAGGTTAAGTGGCTATGGATTGTGAATGATCCGCAATAAAGATGTTTGTTTGTTTTTTTATCATATGAAACTGTTAAAGCTTAAAGTGTGACCAAGAAGAGCACCTTATTGTGATTTTCGTTTGATATGATGGATCCACGGAACAGCATTATTTTATACTGATTTTCACATTGTTACCGTGCCGGGTGACCAAGGCTGTCATACAATATTGCTGACCAAATTAAACCCAAAACCCTGGCAACGGTATCTCGGGATGGGTTACCTTAATAACAGAAGACAACAGGTACAAGACTAAGGAACAATAAACAGACGCCTTTAAAAATAAACCTTATAATTATAATTATAGTGAAATATATAAACGTATTTACCAAAGAAAAACTTAAGGGCAAAAAAAACGTTCAATGATTAACACAAACTTATGTTCCATAAATTGGAACAAAATATTCAAATTCCCAAACCAATAATTCAGTTTAATCCCAACTCAGAACCCATTTACCCAAAATAACAATACCAAAATTATTCACAAATGCCAAATGAATTCATAAATCCCAAATCAATTCAAACAAATTCAGTGAAAGCATAATAGTACACAAACACTGGCTAAGTAAATTTTTTTTTTTTTTTTTTTTTACGCACGCCAGACCACTTCCAGCAGGTCTGCCAAGGTCTAGACCAAATAGAGTCTTTATACGGCTAAACACCTCGTTGGTAGCCCACTACGAACTCCTGTGCCGTCGGCCAGTCCTTCGCTGCCGAACGTGCCTAAGAACGTGCACCAGGTAATCCGTTGCAGCTGGAAAATGGCCTGAGGATGACAGACGGCCGATCCGCAATGTCGAACGCTGGGTGTGGGGTAGGCCTCCACACACTTGACCATATATAGTCGACGAAACCCGAACCTGACCTTTGACTCAACCAGAAGGAAAGCACAGATACCTGCGAAGTAGCAAACTTGAAGCAAACCCCATCCCCATGATAAAAGTACGATACACAAATATATACAATACGTCCAGCTCATATCCTAATCTAACATAACATTAATTAAATACCCAACACAAACACATTCAATTTAAATAACCACATATTTAATTTTCAGAAACCTAACCTAAAATAAACAAGTCACATTTTAAATCTTACCCACAAACTTGGGCCGAGACGCCTCACTCCTCCACTCTGGTGGTAACCTTGGCAATCAACCCTAACAAAGGAAACATTTAACTTAAACTTAAATCTAGCTAAATAAAACCATCACTTTCTATAAATGAACCAATATTATATACCAATATTTTCCATATTACCAAAAGTAAATAACACCACTTATTATAACAGCACCATTTACCTTAAATTATGCTCCACTTTTCTTAAAGATTTACAGAAAACCAAAATCTCACAATTCTGACCATAAATGCTTTCTATGCCAGCAGACAAAACAATGCCAAGATTCCACCAGAGCAGAGTAAAGCTCTGCACGAAACTTCTAGAAGGTTTTTACCAACCACCCACTTACACATTGACCCCAGTAATTAATTTTTGCACATTACGCAATACATGAAAAACAAAAATACCTTATAAAATATCTTTAACACTCGCGTTTCAACTTACCATACATATCACATAGCAACTATATCAAAAATTTCCCTAAATAGTTACTGTACAGTGCTTACAATAAGTCTCGCGCCTCTGTCTCGTCCCAAGCTAGTCTGTTAGGTATAAAATGGGCGGTCCTTATGGTAGCTGAGGTGGGTTCGGATTGGTGCACATAATTGCTCTAACCCCATCAATGACGTCCACATTATCATTGTGTCGATCACTCTATCTATTTATATATAGAGACATACTGTATATAGATATATATAGAGTATGCAGGAAATAACGTTCTCTCTCTCTCTCTCTCTCTCTCCTCTCTCTCTCTCTCTCTCAGAAAGCCTTTGATAAGGTATCTCACCGCCGGCTAATGGCGAAAGTGCGCGCGCTGGGTATCGGTGGGGAAATAGGTAGGTGGATTGAAAACTGGCTGAAGAATAGGCGGCAGAGGGTTGTAATTAAAGGGGCTAGTTCGGGTTGGGCCTCGGTCACTAGTGGGGTTCCTCAGGGTTCCGTTTTGAGGCCACTGTTGTTTATCATTTACATAAATGATATCGACGGTGGCATCGTCAGTCGGATCGCCAAATTCGCTGATGACACCAAGCTTGGGGCCAATGTTGGGACGCCCGAAGCGATCGAGGAACTGCGTGCGGACCTAGGTAGGATAGGAGAGTGGTCCGAAAAATGGCAAATGCCGTTTAACTTGGGTAAATGCAAAATATGTTGGGGAGTAATATCGAGGCGACTGATTTGGAAAAGGACTTCGGTGTGTTAATTAGCAGCGACCTTAAATTTACCAAACAGTGCGTAGAGGTTGAAAAGAAAGCCCAGAAGCTGTTAGGTTATATCAGGAGGCAATTTCAGTTTCGGAACAAGGAGATTGTGCTCTCTCTGTACAATTCCCTGGTTCGGCCGCACCTGGAATATGCTGTGCAGTTTTGGTCGCCCACCCTCAGGAAAGATATTGAGAGGCTGGAGCGAGTGCAGGCGAGGGCCACAAAGTTAATCCCTTCCGTTAGGCATATGGGCTACAATCGACGGTTACGCGCCCTGAACTTGCTTTCGCTGGAAACTCGGAGGCTGCGCGGTCAACTCATCGAGGTTTTCAAGTTCTTACGCGTGTTCAACGATGTCGATTTTAGAAGCATGTTTAGTTTAAATGATAACCCAACTCGCAACAATGGTTGGAAGTTGGATTTGAAGCGGTTTAGTACTAGTGTGTGTGGGAATTACTTTACGTATAAGATCTGTCGCACGTGGAACAGGTTACCTTCAGAAGTTGTGAACAGTTCCTCTGTGGATCAGTTCAAGAAAAGGTTAGACCAAATCTTGCACACTATTTGAGGGTGTAGAAAATTTTCCCTGGCACCCGTTGCCATTGGTACCTCCTCGGTATGAGCCGCAAGGCATTTTGAGGTACTTCTTTTCCTTGTAACTCCTTGTAACTCTCTCTCTCTCATCACACCGCATGGCAATGTATCCATATAACGTTAATAATAACCGAAACTCGAGAAAATATACTCTCTGCCTTCCACTCTATCCCAAATCCTTTTCTCTTAGTAACCTCTTAATACAAACTAATCTATCATATTTTGTGACTTTTTAACTCTGGTAGGATTCAATTCCATTCCTATAGTGTAAGATACTTAAATTCATGTGTGTATTATGCCATATGATGTGCGTAATAAATAATCATTTTTAAATAGTTGGAGCGTTCAAGGTCATCTGTAGTAATCTATAGACTACCCCTCAAGCCCACTCTCAACACTTAGATTCCCCTAAGACACAGGAGTCTTCAAGTAACATGAATGCGTAGAGATCTAAGGTGTTAGATTCCATATTATATAATTTATGTGCTAGGTTTAAGAACTACGGCATTGAAGGATGGAAGGAAGGGACAGTAAAAGCGATAATAGCTTTCATGAAGGAAGTGGAATGAGGATGGAGGTAAGCGTTGCTATGTCGAAGGAAACGAGGGTGGGTGGGGAATTACGAAGGGACAAGGAAAGGGAGCCAGAGATTATTAATCTAATTCTGCCACCACGTTCTTCTGATTTGAATCCGATTGAAAACCTTTGGGCAATAATGATTAACGAATGGGAGAAACGCAATGAAAGAACATTTGAAGCACTTTTAGCTCACACGAGGAATAGTTGGGAGAGCTTACGCCGAACACCAAACATTTCCTACAATCTGGCCTCTTCTATGCCGCAACGATTGCAAGAAATTATTGATGCTGGGGGAAGCTATACGAAATACTGATGTTAAAGCCATGACATAAATGTGTATCGAATATATATTTATGTTAATATACAGTACAGGGTGGGCCGTAAGTTTCCATACATAGGAAAAATAAACATTTTTTTATGGACAACCATTTTTATTTATATAATATGCTCTACATGGTTGCCATTGTTTTGAAAACACATTTCAATACGTGTTCCCCACTGTTGATGAACACGCATTAGCACAGTTGACGTTATGCTTGTAATGGCGTTGGTGATACGTTCCTTTAGATGATTTATGTCTCGTATCTTTTCCTGATACACCATGGCCTTCAAGTGCCCCCAAAGATAGAAATCAAGGGGGGTGAGATCTGGGGATCTGGGAGGCCACAACACAGGACCACGCCGACCAATCCAAGCATCCGGAAACTGCTGATCCAAATACCGACGCACGTGAAGACCATAATGAGGTGGAGCTCCATCTTGCTCCATTTTTCCTATGTATGGAAACTTACGGCCCACCCTGTAGAATTTTATTATATTTTTATGTTTGACATCTATAAAAGTATATATTGTGACCATGAAAGAACTTTACTTATCCTTAGTTAGAATCTTTTCTTGCAATGTCTACGCTCGTGGAGATGATAATATATGCATTGTTGAAACAAACTATGAGAAGGTAATAGTTTCAGGAAAAAAACAAAAACTGGCAACATCGAGGCCATCACATGTTTATGGGAATTGTCATATGATATGCTACCAATAAACTCTTATATAATAGTATATACAGCATACTATATTACGTAATAATTACGATGAACAAATCAAATGCAAATTTCTCTGATTCACGGCCCACCAGTCTTGCTTTAGACTAATGACTTTCATAAGATGAAATAGGTTACCACTTAAAACAATGGATAAACTATCTATCAGTGAGACGACCGTGACTTCCTCGAAATACGAGCGTGTGAGAGGTTCACTGAGGAATTTGATCATTAGATTCTTCACGTAGGATATGTATCACAAACAACAATATTGACAACAATTCCCAACAGTTACTTAATATCAATCATTGCATTTGAGCAAATAATTTAGACCTGCGTCAAAATAACTTAGGTATCATGCCATGATTTGGGATATTTGCCGAATTAGTCGTCTCTATAGTCTACAGTATATATTGAGACGGTATAATGTAATGCCCAGCTGATATTATGATGACTAGGATTGCTCCATAACCATCCCAACATCCCGAAACTTGGTCATTCTGCTTCTTAATCATTTGTATTTTAAACACTAAAATGTAGCAGAAGTGACGTAATAATGGACGTCATTGATGGGGTTAGAGCAATTATGTGCACCAATCCGAACACACCTCCGCTGCCATAAGGACCGCCCATTTTATACCTAACAGACTAGCTTGGGACGAGACAGAGGCGCGAGACTTATTGTAAGCACTGTACATAGTTAATAGAACTAATAGAACCCCCCAAAAAAATACAGAATACAAAAATTAAAAAATAATACATTTACAAACAATGGAAAAATTATCAACACTGTTACATTTCTCCCCTCTCAAGATTGGAGACCAATCTTAAGAAGAAAACTAATAATAAAACAAACTTAAAAAATATTTCCACAAAAAGTTAAAAACTATTTAACCTGTATCTTTTTAAATCCTACGCTGACTTATTGCCGTCCTCTAACATTTTAGATTTTGTTTTTCGTTTTACTTCGTATTCTAATAAACGCTCCTGGACCCATGGTAAATCTTGGGACAATAATTTTGATCTTGTAACCCGTTTAAAATCAGGATTCAGATCCTCATCTCTCTTGCCCTCTTGTTTATTCGTCTCTGCTAAACCTTTATAAAAAATAGTAAGATTTCCACTCTCCTCCCCAGATGTTATACCTAATCTCATGGCTACCTCACTAATATCTACTTCACTATTTTGTTCTCTTACCTCTTTCCTCTCTATATGTCCATCCTCAGATTCACTCAGAATTAGTTCCGAGGAGCGTAACGTGTACGCTTCTTTCACTTGAGGTAAACTATTCGCATGTTCTATTTTACTACTACACGAGTCTAAAGCCTCACTCCATCTCCTCTCGTCTATTATGCTTCTTTCTTCGTCCTCTCCAAAATCGTTGAAATCCCCCTGGAACGTCTCGAACCAATCTCCCATCCCGAAATCAAATGGAAGTGCTGTACTTACTCCTTCAACCTGAACTGCCACCTCTCTTGTACTGGATTCTGTCTGAATTGACTTATGAGCCACCTTTACCTGGTTAACCTTACAAACAGCCAACTTTTTGCACGTACTCCATTGAATTCGAAGAGGTGGGTCCTGTCTCACTCTGGTGGAAATTAACTGCACCTCACCTGAAGACTCCTCGGATTCTGGAAGTTCACCATCATACCTGTACCCAAATTTAATACCGGAATCCATTTTCGATCCATGAACACTAGGATGCATTTTCCCTTCAAAACATCCCCGCTCAGGCTCTAACCTCTCATACACACCTTTCTGTCGCTCCCAGTATTCACGAAGATACAAAGGCGGATCCACCCACAACTTTAAATGAGAAAAGTGGACATTCATTCGTCTTCCTTGACCCTCAATCACATAAGCCATACCCCTTGACAGCACTTCCACCACTGTGAATGGACCTTCATACCTGCCTTCCATCTTTCTTTCCAATGACCTGTCAACTGTTACAATCTTTTTCTTTACTTTCACACCCTTCCCATACGGTACCCAATTAGGATGGCCTTCCCGCCACTGCATTTGTTCCTCTTGTGTAACTGGTAACCAGTGGCGGCTCGTGACTTTCAGTTATGGGGGTGCTGCCTCAGAAATTGCGAACAATTGTGTCGATTATATATATATGAGAGAGAGAGAAAGTCGAATAGATAAATAGATAACTACTCACTACTCAGTCATAAAAATAAGTAAAATAGTATCATAAAATCAATTATAGGGTACTTACGCTTAACGGGTAATTTCGAATTTGCCAAAAATTTTATTTATAAACAAATTCCATTCTTCTGTTTTTATTCTGAGCGAAAAGGTCTATTACTTTTTCATTAAAATTCTGTGTGCTGTTGATCAAATTTTTCTCTATTGAAATCATTGCAAGAGCATTTAGTCTTTCCTGATTCATAGTGCTCCTTAAGAACGTCTTTATTCTTTTTAATGTTGAATGGCAGCGTTCGGCCTCGGATGTAGTCATGGGGATGGTCAAAAGAATTTTTATGAGCTTAGCTAGTTCTCCAAGAACATCTACTAGATTATTTTCAGTGATAAATTTCAGCAGATCAATTAACCTGTCGTAATTGTGCATATCAGGTCTACTGTAGAAAACTTGTAGTTCAGTAAGAAGCTTTTCTTTTTCAATCATGGGATATGCCTCAGTGGTCACCGTTACCTCTTCCATAGGCATTTTCATATTATAGCTAGCGAAGTTTTCCTTGGTAAACAGCTTAGCAGCTACTAATTGTTTGGTAAATGAATACCTCTCAGCTATGTCAACACATACGCAGTCGCACACTTCCTTTGCTTCAATCATGAGTGTTTTTGAAGGATTTTCACAGTACTCCGAATTTCTTATTTTTAAAATGGCATTGTTGAAGTTCGCTATATATTCTTGTACTTTACATGAGTCAATAGCTCGAGATTGCATTTGATTGTAAATGACTTCTACGTGAGGCATTATCTGATGAAAAAGTTTCAACCAAAAGATGAACTTTTCGTTATTCAAAACATGCAAAATTCCTGTTGCTTCTGAAATGGTTTGATCTACGTTTGCTGTCGACTGTATTTCTTCAAGGCATTTTTTTAAGGGTTCGAAATTTTCATAGACGCGGTTTACGGTGCGTATATGAAAATTCCATCTAGTAGGGGATGGACGAGGAATGCGGCTGGCCATATGTTTGCTTAAGATAGAGAGACGAAGTGGTGACCTGGAGAAAAATGTTGGTATAGCCAAGAGGTTAGAAAAGAATATTCTTGAATTTCGGGTAGTACTTGCTGCATTTTTCATAATCAGATTCAGTTGGTGGGCATAACAGTGAATGAAGTGTGCATTATTGTAAACTTCTTTAATTTTAGCCCGAACTCCCCTTTTTTTCCCTTTCATGACATTTGCGCCATCAAATGTCTGAGCAATTAGTTTCTGCTTGTTTCCTTCGAGAAGAATATCTAGCTGATCTAGAATGCACTTAGATAGTCCTTCTGCCGTTTGATTTTCTGGAGTAAAGAAACCCCAGAAGCGCTCAAAGACTCGCTCATTCAGCTCGTATCTCAGAACAATAACCATTTGAGTGTGTTCAGAAACATCAGTCGTGTCATCAGCCATGACCGCCACAAACGAAGCTTCTTTAATTTCTTTTTTTATTTGATTGCGGGATACCTGCAGCACACAGTCAAGAATATCATTCTGAATGGTTTTGGAAACGCCCTTGAAGACTGTGTTGCTTTCTAAATGTTTTTTCAAATCGGGATCTAATTTTGATGCGAAATTAATTAATCCCCTGAATACACCTGGATTTGCCGAATCATCTTTTTCATCATGTCCACGTAAAGAAATCTCAAAATTTTCGCAGAATTTAATGCAGTCTATTATTTTCGACAATATTTCACGATTTTTGGTAACTTTGTTATTATG
The DNA here is from genome assembly GCA_023014485.1 of Bathynomus jamesi. Taxonomy (NCBI): domain Eukaryota; kingdom Metazoa; phylum Arthropoda; class Malacostraca; order Isopoda; family Cirolanidae; genus Bathynomus; species Bathynomus jamesi. The sequence goes on from JAJOZX010006564.1 coordinate 255,614, forward strand.
TTCGATAATCGAGAGTTTGTAAGCCTCACTAAGTTTTTCTTTGATATTTACCGTTCCTAAAAGTGACAGGGAAATCACATTATCAATATGCTTCTTTGAATGCTCATGCATTTCAGTTTTTTCTTTCATTTTGTTTATATTTGTAAAACCACTTTTTGTCCACGTCAAGTCACCACCGAGTAGTAAACACGGGAAACAAAATAATGCATTTTTAACTTTACAACCACAAAGCCAACTTTTTCTTTGGTACCATTCTGAATTAAAACTACGAATATATTTCTTATTGTTACTTATTCCGGGCTGAGATATTTGAATTTCTGGTGTAGGGCGTCCTTCAGTTTCAATAGCTATTTTTTCTTGAAGAGATAACTGAAAAATTACGAGACTGAATTTTACTCACTGTCACCCGACTCACTTCTGGGGCTAGCGCAGCCATGATAATAGAATAGGCGCCTAGTTAAAATTTCAAAAACAAAAAGTCACTTGCGAAAAAAATATTCTAAGAAATGAAAGCTATATATTGTAAATAATCCAATTATTATATAATTAACTTCAATCTCACGACAAAAAATAAATGATAACGAATCATTGATAAATGCAATTCGGAAATTAAATTTCGAATTAGCAAACGATACAGCAACACAACTACCACGTCAAACAAACAAATCGGCACTGCTCTGTCCACAGTGCTTTGGATCCTCTTAAACCCGCGATCCTGACTCGTTCTTCGTACGTCCGCCACCGAGGTTTCAAGCGTTTCGAACAAAATCTGGAACTGTTAAGTACGCAGTTCCACGGGAAGGCTGAAGCTACTTTCGTGATTCATTCGTTCGGCATTGAAATAGTTTAAGGAAAAAAGGATATAATCTGATTTAAAAACTCAAAGTTCATTGAAAAAAAACAATCAGAGAGGCTATTTTAAATATTTAAATATAAAGATCATAAGATCATGGGGGTGCTGCAGTTCCACAGTGCCTACCTGCGAGCCGCTCCTGCTGGTAACATTTTTCCTCTCTCATGAATTTCACACAGTATTTTCTCAGCCGGAGTCATTCCAATTTCCGCATGGAGCGTGTTATTGTAGACTAAGATTGCTCTAGGCAGCCAAACATCCCAGTCATACCCCTTTTCACACAAATTCCTCAAGAATTCCGCTAACGTTCTGTTCACTCTCTCTAGTGCACCATTCGCAGCAGGTTTATATGGACTACTATAGACATGCCTAATTCCAAATTTTCTAGCATAGTAGTAAAACACTCGCTCCTAAATTCTTTTCCATTATCGGAAAGAATCTTTGAAGGAATACGTACAAAACTGGGTAAGACATGCTCTTCAAAAGCTTTGGTTACACATGTGGCGGTCTTATCTCTCAACGGTTTTATTACTGCCCATTTACTACAATGGTCAACTGCAACTAAGCATGCAACATAACCTCTCGGTGTCTTGGGCAAGGCTAACAAATCTACAGCTACAAGTTCAAAAGGTACCTTTACCTCTATCTTCCATATTGGGGGATATACCATTTGGTGACCAATCTTCATCTTCTGGCATCTTTCACACGTTCTACACACGTCATTGACTATCATATATAGTTTAGGGTGCCATACATACTTTGAAACTACATGCAATAACTTATCTCTTCCAATGTGGGCTAACTGGTTATGAAACATAACAACTACGTGAACTAACTGCCTAAAGCCTATTACTACAGCAAACTCACTCTCACTGATTTTTCTAAACAAAACTTTATTATTCACTACCAAGTCTTTAAAATACCGTCTAAACTCTACCAACATACGGTCTTCCACCATTGTGCTACCCTTTGCAACCTTTTCTCTCAATCTACTAATTACATTAGATCTATTTTGTAACTTCAGAACCACATCCCTAGCTAACATGTTTTCCACTAAACTGAACGTCACACTGTCACTATAACTCAAATCTACATCACCATCCCCCATCTCCACATCTGATCTAATATCCTCAGTTTCCGATTCAACATTTCTACCATCTAATCCAACCGTGACATTAAAAATATCCACTACTTGCCGTACAGTCCCATAGACTAATAACCCTTCACCAAAATCTAACTCTACACTAGCCTTAACCAAATAATTCATCCCTAACAGAAAACAACCAGGAATAGTGTTATCCGGTACCACAACCAATGATGTTGTCACTACCTGCTTCTCAGACATAATATCTAACGTTATACCTATTCGCGAATACACACATTCTGATCCAATTCCTTTCAGTTTCACATTACACCCAACTGTCTCATTCGAAACTCCTGAACTTTCGCCTCCTCAAACACAGATTCTCGTACCAAACTAACAGCTGAACCAGTATCCAAAAATGCACAATAAGTATAACCGTCAATACGAATATTTGTCCAAGCGACGAAAGCCCCATCGTGACCGCAACAATATCTATTATTAGATTCGCTCTCTTTCATAAACAAATTCATTTGCACCTCATCGCTGTTACTTTCTAACGGTACTCCATTTTCTCTGATCTGTCCTTCCAATTCGCAATCATCCCATTCCACTCCTTCAATAACATTTTCACAGTCAAACGTTCCGTCATTCAAAACAGGATTAAAATGCACACCTGCCAAACACTGTAAATGCACACTCACTAAATCTGATCTCTCTTTCACATCGGGACCCACATACGCAACTGTACAACATGTACCATGATGTACCGAAAATTCAACCCCAAACAAATCACTAGCAACCAACAACATTTCTAGCACAGGCAATGTTCCACATATTCGAAGAGAGCGAAGATGCTTCACCTTGCCACGTCTACTGAACCCATATTTCTTATAATTCCTACTTAATGTGTCTGCCAACAACTCTCTTAAACCCTGCACACTATCGGGAACACTAGGTATTCTCCTTTCATCCAACACTATTTTTAAACTTTCATACAAAGAGTTGCCTCCTCCCGGAACACGCTTAATCATCCTCAACCCTTCTGGCAGCCCTTCCAAATCCCCATTTACTATACATTCATTCTCGATGACTCCTTGACAACATCTAGACAACGCATCTGCAACAATGTTTTCACGACCTGCCTTATATCTAATCTCAAAATCATATTCACGTATATCCTCTAACGTTCTTGCCAAACGACTATCAATCATCTTCATGCTATGCAGGTAGACCAAAGGACGATGGTCTGTATAGAGGACAAAATTACGACCTAATAAAAATGGCCTAAATGCCTTTATACCCCACCTTAATGCGGTTAACTCACGTTCTATGGTCGAATACCGTTTTTCGGCAGGTGAAAATGTATGTGAATCGTACGCTATTATCCTGTCCACCCCATCTTGCTTTTGACACAGACTAGCACCCATTCCCACACCACTTGCATCGACATATAATTCCATTCGTTCCGCACCTTCAGAAAAATCGGGAAAAGCTAACGATACAGCATCTCTCATACGTACCTTTAACTCCTCAAATGCACTTAATCGTTCTTCCGTCCATTCAATCACTTCTTTCCCCTTTCTACCAGTAATTTCACACAACGGTGCTGAGATACCAGAGCAATTTTGAATGAATTTTCTCTGAAAATTAATCAATCCCAAAAACCGACGCAAGTCACTCACCGTTTTTGGTCGTTCAAAATTAATAACTTTATCCACATACTCAGGCAATTTAGATAAACCGTTCCGTCCTACCATGTGACCCAAAAATTTAATCTCTTCGTTCACCCATTGGCATTTACTCGGTTTGACCTTCATTCCCGCTTCTTCCAAGCGCGTTAACACTTTGTCCAACAACTCAATATGTTCGCTCAAGGACTCAGACATAACCAAAATATCGTCAATATACACTACCACCCGCGACCACGGCAAACCATTCAAAACTCTCTGCATTTCTCTTTGAAACCCACTTGGAGCCGTTTACAGACCAAAACTTAAACTTTTAAATCTATATTGACCACTTACAGTTGAAAACGCAGTGAAATCGCGACTTTCCTCTTCTACAGGCATCTGGTAATAACCGCGAAGCAAATCCATGGAAGTGAAATACTTCATACCATGCAACCCAAACACCGCTTCACTCAAATTAGGCATAGGAAATCTATCTGCTTTAGTAACCACGTTCAGTTTTCTATAATCTACACATAATCGTATAGACCCATCCTTTTTACGAACTGGTACGATAGGAGAACTCCATTCAGAAGCACAGGGCTCCACAATGTCACGCATACATAACTCTCTAACCTGCTTTATCATACCTAAGAATCTCGAGAAGCTCACCAGCTATTACTATTAAAATTTTATTAGTCGCCTCCTGGTGAGAAATTCCAGACTTTTCTAACTCCAATAACCTTTCCAACCAAAACCTACCACCTTGACTCTGTTGGGACTCCTCTTCAACCTCAGTATCTGTACTACCATCCGTTGTGTACTTACGAGTCTTTGCCGTAGACCCATACGATACTTTTTCCTTTTGCCTCGTTCGTCGTTTATCAGGCTCCGTATCACTCTTCATACGTATCATCTCTATTGACCCGGTACTGCACTTTTTTTCCCGACGTACCTTTCGGCATAGCTCCCTTTTGCTTACACTTCAATGCTTCTGTAACAGACTCTAAGGTAAACACCACACTATCTATATTAACCGATTCGTGACCAATATTTTCCATATTACCACAAGTAAATAACACCACTTATTATAACAGCACCATTTACCTTAAATTATGCTCCACTTTTCTTAAAGATTTACAGAAAACCAAAATCTCACAATTCTGACCATAAATGCTTTCTATGCCAGCAGACAAAACAATGTCAAGATTCCACCAGAGCAGAGTAAAGCTCTGCACGAAACTTCTAGAAGGTTTTTACCTACCACCCACCTACACATTGACCCCAGTAATTAATTTTTGCACATTACGCAATACATGAAAAACAAAAATACCTTATAAAATATCTTTAACACTCGCGTTTCAACTTACCATACATATCACATAGCAACTATATCAAAAATTTCCCTAAATAGTTACTGTACATAGTTAATAGAACTAATAGAACGCCTCAAAAAATACAGAATACAAAAATTAAAAAATATTACATTTACAAACAATGGAAAAATTATCAACACTGTTACATTTCTCCCCTCTCAAGATTGGAAACCAATCTTAAGAAGAAAACTAATAATAAAAACTTTAAAAATATTTCCACAAAAAGTTAAAAACTATTTAACCTGTATCTTTTTAAATCCTACGCTGACTTATTGCCGTCCTCTAACATTTTAGATTTTGTTTTTCGTTTTACTTCGTATTCTAATACACGCTCCTGGACCCATGGTAAATCTTGGGACAATAATTTTGATCTTGTAACCCGTTTAAAATCAGGATTCAGATCCTCATCTCTCTTGCCCTCTTGTTTATTCGTCCTCTGATAAACCTTTATAAAAAATAGTAAAATTTCCACTCTCCTCCCCAGATGTTATACCTAATCTCATGGCTACCTCACTAATATCTACTTCGGTATTTTGTTCTCTTACCTCTTTCCTCTCTATATGTCCATCCTCAGATTCACTCAGAATTAGTTCCGAGGAGCGTAACGTGTACGCTTCTTTCACTTGAGGTAAACTATTCGCATGTTCTATTTTACTACTACATGAGTCTAAAGCCTCACTCCATCTCCTCTCGTCTATTATGCTTCTTTCTTCGTCCTCTCCAAAATCGTTGAAATCCCCCTGGAACGTCTCGAACCAATCCCCCATCTCGAAATCAAATGGAAGTGCTGTACTTACTCCTTCAACCTGAACTGCCACCTCTCTTGTACTGGATTCTGTCTGAATTGACTTATGAGCCACCTTTACCTGGTTAACCTTACAAACAGCCAACTTTTTGCACGTACTCCATGGAATTCGACGAGGTGGGTCCTGTCTCACTCTGGTGGAAATTAACTGCATCTCACCTGAAGACTCCTCGGATTCTGGAAGTTCACCATCATACCTGTACCCAAATTTAATACGGGAATCCATTTTCGATCCATGAACACTAGGATGCATTTTCCCTTCAAAACATCCCCGCTCAGGCTCTAACCTCTCATACACACCTTTCTGTCGCTCCCACTATTCACGAAGATACAAAGGCGGATCCACCCACAACTTTAAATGAGAAAAGTGGACATTCATTCGTCTTCCTTGACCCTCAATCACATAAGCCATACCCCTTGACAGCACTTCCACCACTGTGAATGGACCTTCATACCTGCCTTCCATCTTTCTTTCCAATGACCTGTCAACTGTTACAATCTTTTTCTTTACTTTCACACCCTTCCCATACGGTACCCAATTAGGATGGTCTTCCCGCCACTGCATTTGTTCCTCTTGTGTAACTGGTAACCAGTGGCGGCTCGTGACTTTCAGTTATGGGGGTGCTGCCTCAGAAATTGCGAACAATTGTGTCGATTATATATATATGAGAGAGAGAGAAAGTCGAATAGATAAATAGATAACTACTCACTACTCAGTCATAAAAATAAGTAAAATAGTATCATAAAATCAATTATAGGGTACTTACGCTTAACGGGTAATTTCGAATTTGCCAAAAATTTTATTTATAAACAAATTCCATTCTTCTGTTTTTATTCTGAGCGAAAAGGTCTATTACTTTTTCATTGAAATTCTGTGTACTGTTGATCAAATTTTTCTCTATTGAAATCATTGCAAGAGCATTTAGTCTTTCCTGATTCATAGTGCTCCTTAAGAACGTCTTTATTCTTTTTAATGTTGAATGGCAGCGTTTGGCCTCGGATGTAGTCATGGGGATGGTCAAAAGAATTTTTATGAGCTTAGCTAGTTCTCCAAGAACATCTACTAGATTATTTTCAGTGATAAATTTCAGCAGATCAATTAACCTGTCGTAATTGTGCATATCAGGTCTACTGTAGAAAACTTGTAGTTCAGTAAGAAGCTTTTCTTTTTCAGTCATGGGATATGCCTCAGTGGTCATCGTTACCTCTTCCATTGGCATTTTCATATTATAACTATCGAAGTTTTCCTTGGTAAACAGCTTAGTAGCTACTAATTGTTTGGTAAATGAATACCTCTCAGCTATGTCAACACATACGCAGTCGCACACTTCCTTTGCTTGCTTCAATCATGTGTGTTTTTGAAGGATTTTCACAGTACTCCGAATTTCTTATTTTTAAAATGGCATTGTTGAAGTTTGCTATATATTCTTGTACTTTACATGAGTCAATAGCTCGAGATTGCATTTGATTGTAAATGACTTCTACGTGAGGCATTATCTGATGAAAAAGTTTCAACCAAAAGATGAACTTTTCGTTATTCAAAACGTGCAAAATTCCTGTTGCTTCTGAAATGGTTTGATCTGCGTTTGCTGTCGACTGTATTTCTTCAAGGCATTTTTTTAAGGGTTCGAAATTTTCATAGACGCGGTTTACGGTGCGTATATGAAAATTCCATCTAGTAGGGGATGGACGAGGAATGCGGCTGGCCATATGTTTGCTTAAGATAGAGAGACGAAGTGGTGACCTGGAGAAAAATGTTGGTATAGCCAAGAGGTTAGAAAAGAATATTCTTGAATTTCGGGTAGTACTTGCTGCATTTCTCATAATCAGATTCAGTTGGTGGGCATAACAGTGAATGAAGTGTGCATTATTGTAAACTTCTTTAATTTTAGCCCGAACTCCCCTTTTTTTCCCCTTTCATGACATTTGCGCCATCAAATGTCTGAGCAATTAGTTTCTGCTTGTTTCCTTCGAGAAGAATATCTAGCTGATCTAGAATGCACTTAGATAGTCCTTCTGCCGTTTGATTTTCTGGAGTAAAGAAACCCCAGAAGCGCTCAAAGACTTCCTCATTCAGCTCGTATCTCAGAACAATAACCATTTGAGTGTGTTCAGAAACATCAGTCGTGTCATCAGCCATGACCGCCACAAACGAAGCTTCTTTAATTTCTTTTTTATTTGATTGCGGGATACCTGCAGCACACAGTCAAGAATATCATTCTGAATGGTTTTGGAAAAGCCCTTGAAGACTGTGTTGCTTTCTAAATGTTTTTTCAAATCGGGATCTAATTTTGATGCGAAATTAATTAATCCCCTGAATACACCTGGATTTGCCGCATCATCTTTTTCATCATGTCCACGTAAAGAAATCTCAAAATTTTCGCAGAATTTAATGCAGTCTATTATTTTCGACAATATTTCACGATTTTTGGTAACTTTGTTATTATGTTCGATAATCGAGAGTTTGTAAGCCTCACTAAGTTTTTCTTTGATATTTACCGTTCCTAAAAGTGACAGGGAAATCACATTATCAATATGCTTCTTTGAATGCTCATGCATTTCAGTTTTTTCTTTCATTTTGTTTATATTTGTAAAACCACTTTTTGTCCACGTCAAGTCACCACCGAGTAGTAAACACGGGAAACAAAATAATGCATTTTTAACTTTACAACCACAAAGCCAACTTTTTCTTTGGTACCATTCTGAATTAAAACTACGAATATATTTCTTATTGTTACTTATTCCGGGCTGAGATATTTGAATTTCTGGTGTAGGGCGTCCTTCAGTTTCAATAGCTATTTTTTCTTGAAGAGATAACTGAAAAATTACGAGACTGAATTTTACTCACTGTCACCCGACTCACTTCTGGGGCTAGCGCAGCCATGATAATAGAATAGGCGCCTAGTTAAAATTTCAAAAAACAAAAAGTCACTTGCGAAAAAATATTCTAAGAAATGAAAGCTATATATTGTAAATAATCCAATTATTATATAATTTCGAATTAGCAAACGATACAGCAACACAACTACCACGTCAAACAAACAAATCGGCACTGCTCTGTCCACAGTGCTTTGGATCCTCTTAAACCCGCGATCCTGACTCGTTCTTCGTACGTCCGCCACCGAGGTTTCAAGCGTTTCGAACAAAATCTGGAACTGTTAAGTACGCAGTTCCACGGGAAGGCTGAAGCTACTTTCGTGATTCATTCGTTCGGCATTGAAATAGTTTAAGGAAAAAAGGATATAATCTGATTTAAAAACTCAAAGTTCATTGAAAAAAAACAATCAGAGAGGCTATTTTAAATATTTAAATATAAAGATCATAAGATCATGGGGGTGCTGCAGTTCCACAGTGCCTACCTGCGAGCCGCTCCTGCTGGTAACATTTTTCCTCTCTCATGAATTTCACACAGTATTTTCTCAGCCGGAGTCATTCCAATTTCCGCATGGAGCGTGTTATTGTAGACTAAGATTGCTCTAGGCAGCCAAACATTCCAGTCATACCCCTTTTCACACAAATTCCTCAAGAATTCCGCTAACGTTCTGTTCACTCTCTCTAGTGCACCATTCGCAGCAGGTTTATATGGACTACTATACACATGCCTAATTCCAAATTTTTCTAGCATAGTAGTAAAACACTCGCTCTTAAATTCTTTTCCATTATCGGAAAGAATCTTTGAAGGAATACGTACAAAACTGGGTAAGACATGCTCTTCAAAAGCTTTGGTTACACATGTGGCGGTCTTATCTCTCAACGGTTTTATTACTGCCCATTTACTACAATGGTCAACTGCAACTAAGCATGCAACATAACCTCTCGGTGTCTTGGGCAAGGCTAACAAATCTACAGCTACAAGTTCAAAAGGTACCTTTACCTCTATCTTCCATATTGGGGGATATTCCATTTGGTGACCAATCTTCATCTTCTGGCATCTTTCACACGTTCTACACACGTCATTGACTATCATATATAGTTTAGGGTGCCATACATACTTTGAAACTACATGCAATAACTTATCTCTTCCAATGTTTGGCTAACTGGTTATGAAACATAACAACTACGTGAACTAACTGCCTAAAGCCTATTACTACAGCAAACTCACTCTCACTGATTTTTCTAAACAAAACTTTATTATTCACTACCAAGTCTTTAAAATACCGTCTAAACTCTACCAACATACGGTCTTCCACCATTGTGCTACCCTTTGCAACCTTTTCTCTCAATCTACTAATTACATTAGATCTATTTTGTAACTTCAGAACCACATCCCTGGCTAACATGTTTTCCACTAAACTGAACGTCACACTGTCACTATAACTCAAATCTACATCACCATCCCCCATCTCCACATCTGATCTAATATCCTCAGTTTCCGATTCAACATTTCTACCATCTAATCCAACCGTGACATTAAAAATATCCACTACTTGCCGTACAGTCCCATAGACTAATAACCCTTCACCAAAATCTAACTCTACACTAGCCTTAACCAAATAATTCATCCCTAACAGAAAACAACCAGGAATAGTGTTATCCGGTACCACAACCAATGATGTTGTCACTACCTGCTTGTCAGACATAATATCTAACGTTATACCTATTCGCGAATACACACATTCTGATCCAATTCCTTTCAGTTTCACATCTACACCCAACTGTCTCATTCGAAACTCCTGAACTTTCGCCTCCTCAAACACAGATTCTCGTACCAAACTAACAGCTGAACCAGTATCCAAAAATGCACAATAAGTATAACCGTCAATACGAATATTTGTCCAAGCGACGAAAGCCCCATCGTGACCGCAACAATATCTATTATTAGATTCGCTCTCTTTCATAAACAAATTCATTTGCACCTCATCGCTGTTACTTTCTAACGGTACTCCATTTTCTCTGATCTGTCCTTCCAATTCGCAATCATCCCATTCCATTCCTTCAATAACATTTTCACAGTCAAACGTTCCGTCATTCAAAACAGGATTAAAATGCACACCTGCCAAACACTGTAAACGCACACTCACTAAATCTGATCTCTCTTTCACATCGGGACCCACATACGCAACTGTACAACATGTACCATGATGTACCGAAAATTCAACCCCAAACAAATCACTAGCAACCAACAACATTTCTAGCACAGGCAATGTTCCACATATTCGAAGAGAGCGAAGATGCTTCACCTTGCCACGTCTACTGAACCCATATTTCTTATAATTCCTACTTAATGTGTCTGCCAACAACTCTCTTAAACCCTGCACACTATCGGGAACACTAGGTATTCTCCTTTCATCCAACACTATTTTTAAACTTTCATACAAAGAGTTGCCTCCTCCCGGAACACGCTTAATCATCCTCAACCCTTCTGGCAGCCCTTCCAAATCCCTATTTACTATACATTCATTCTCGATGACTCCTTGACAACATCTAGACAACGCATCTGCAACAATGTTTTCACGACCTGCCTTATATCTAATCTCAAAATCTGTACTGAACGGACGCATTTCCTGAGCTCTCTGATTTTGCATCTACTTTTATATATTGCTGAGAATTTTAGTTTTGGATAGTTTTGAATTTTATATACTTGCGTTTAAATTTACGTTGTTATAGTTAAGTAATTGAATTAGTGGTTTTTAGCGATTTAGAAGTTTTCATAGCGTGCCGGCTTAATTTAACTTATACCTGTGACGGTTTAAATTTTTAACTCCGCGATGCCGTCGCAGAAAGCGTCGTGTGTTAGGTGTAGGGTTAACCGGTGGTATTCGGAATTTAAGGATTATAACGGCGGTCCAATGGCGATTACCGATAGATCAGTTTGTTTCTTTTGCGAGTTCATGGAGGAATTAGTTGGTATAAAACGCAGTGTACGTGAGGTAGCGGATAGACTTGCAACGCTTGATGAGGGCAGGGTTAGGGCTACTGTTGACGTAGGCCGAACCAATACTAACGTTGAAGACGTTAGTAATTTGCAGGGTGAGGTGCGTAACTTAGTTTCTAGTTTAGGTAGCTTGTCGGGAAGATTAGATAGAGTTGAGGAAGGGGTTAAGGTTAGTCCGAGAGTAGTAGATAGCGAGGGATTTAGAGAGGTTAAGGGTGGAGCTAGGCCGCGTACGTTAAGTGATAGGAATCCCCCCCCCTATCGAGGTTTCGAACCCTTTCGCCCATTTGGAAAGGGACGTGAATGAGGGGGAAACTATTTTAATTGGGGACTCTTTAGTGCGCCACATGGACAAAGAGTTCGTTAAACGGAATCCAACCAAGAGGAGGAGGGTCTGTCTCCCAGGGGCCAGGGTTGACAGAGTTAGAGACGAAGTGGATAGGGTTGACGTTGCTTCCCGTCACTCAATGTTGGTGACGATGGTAGGAGGCAACGACTCGTATAGGCCCGATACGAGAGTGCCTGACCTTTTGGAGAGATATAGGGGGTTAATTAGGTCCCTGAAGGCGAGGTCAGATAGGTCTTTAGTTCTAGGTATTACCCCTAGGCACGGGTTGGGTCTTAGAATTACGTCAAAAACAATATTTTTGAATAACAAATTAGAAGAGATTTGTGCTGAGGAAAATGTACCCTTCGTAAAGCTGTGGTCCGAATTCAGTTATCCTAGCCTTTTTATAAAAGATGGGGGTGCATTTTAATGAAATAGGTAATGCTAGGCTAGGTAGGTTAATAGACGAAAACGTGCGAAAGCTGTATAGGTCGAAGCCTTCTTTAAACGTTGTGGGTCCGGGAAACGCGGGCCCGACGTGATACATAGTTTAAAACGCGGGCCCGTGGTAAAAAATAACTTAAACGTCTTTTATTGCAACGCGCGTAGTATTAGAAATAAATTAAATGAGTTTAAGGCGGTAATTTATTCCGGCAACTATGATATAGTTGCTATCACTGAAACTTGGTTGAATACCGTGACTCGGGACTTGTTGGGGGAACTTGATATACCGGGTTTTAAACTCTTTACTAATGATAGGTTACATAGGTTTGGCGGAGGCGTTTTGCTGTACATTCGTAATTCCCTTAGGGCTATCGAGGTTAAGTTAGATTTTCCGGCAGCAATTAATGCGATATGCGTTGAAGTTAGGGCGCGTAGTATTAGTTTCAATTTTGTTGTTGTTTATAGACCTCCCGTTCAACCCCTCGATACAGATACTAGATTTTACTCACTTCTTGGTAATTTTATTGACAATCGGAATAGTATAATTGTCGGAGACTTTAACTGCCCTAATGTTAATTACGAGAATTTTACTGGTAATGAGGAGGGTTTGAGATTGGTTGAGTTTATGGACGATAACTTTTTACGACAGATAGTTACCGAACCAACGCGCGGTGACAATATTTTAGATTTGGTGATGACGAACGGCGAGAATATAGTCGAAGGTTTAGAAGTAGGCGAGAGTTTAGGATGTAGCGATCATCAAATTCTTAGGTTTAAGTTATTGATAGAAAACACTCAGGATAGTAATGTAGTGGAAGTCCCTGATTTTCGTAGGGCTAATTTTGATAGTTTTGCGGATAGGATGAGAGTAGTGGACTGGGATAACTTATTTATGGGTAATGACACAAATTTGCGTTGGGTGGCGTTTAAAGAAAGTTTTAGGAATATTGAAAGGGAGTTTATTCCTCGTAGGCCCAAGCGCGTTAGAAATCGTGGTAGGCCGAAGTGGTGGAGTAGGGAAATAGGAGAGTTTATAATAGAGCGTAATAGAGCGTATAGACTTAGTAAGCGCAATGGCACGGCAGCTAACTTTAATAGATATATCGAGCTTAGACGTCAGGTTAAAAGATCAGTTAGGAATGCTAAGCGTAATTTAGAGATAGTTATTGCTGCGGATAGTAAACATAATCCAAAAAAGTTTTTTGAATACGCAAATAATCGTAAGCCGGTAAAAGATAACATAGGCCCTCTAGTGGATGTAAATGGCGCTTTGGCTTCTGACGCTCAGGCGATGGCGGGTATTTTCAATAACTTTTTTGCGACAGTTTTTACCGAAGAAGACGTAAATAATGTCCCCGACGTTGACGATATCGTTGCATTTAATAGCGAGACTATTTTAGATGAAATAACTGTTTACGAGGCTGAGATTGCGCATTATATCGATAGGCTAAAAGTTAGCAAGGCTCCAGGCCCTGACGCTTTTTATCCCAGACATTTGAAAGATTTGAAAGAAGTTATCGTAGGCCCCTTAACGAAGATTTTTAATCAGTCACTCGAAACGGGGATTATTCCTGAAGACCTCAAATTAGCTAACGTCACGCCTATTTTTAAAAAAGGCGACCGCGCGGTAACTAGCAATTATAGGCCCATTAGCTTAACGTCAATTGTCGGTAAACTTTTGGAATCCGTAGTTAGGGATCGTAAGCACACCGGACAAAAAATTAGTCACCCCTAATAGCACCGATAGTAGGAAGTTCAAGGTCACACAGAGGGCGCTGATGTAGCATTGGTAAGTGACAAGTAGCGGTGACGTAGCACACAGGATCAGATCTGTTTCGTGAGGTGGTGAAGAACAAAGTGTGTGTTGGATATAGTCTGCAAAATGGGTCGTGAGGCAGACGTTACTCAGTGGCAAAAAGGAGCCATCGTGTTTGGCAGAGCCCGACGGACACAAAATGTCTGAAGTAGCCCAATTTGTTGGTGTGTCAACGCGTACTGTCCAGCGAGTTTACAAAGAGTGGTGTAGTTCGCAATCAACTGACAATCGACGGCGTAACTGTGGCAGGAAAACAATTCTCGACAATAGGGGCCGCCGCCATGTTTCTCGTCTAGTAACTGCAAATCGTTTTCAAACCAGAGAACAATTGCTCCAAGAAACCAATGAGGTTCTCCAGCGACCAATTTCCGAACGGACATTGCGACGAGAACTGCATGCGATGGACATCTGGAGCAGGGTACCACGGAAGAGGCCGCTGTTAACAGCAAGTCACAAATTGGCACGTTATAAATGGGCTCAGAGGCACAAAAACTGGACTGCGGCAGATTGGAAACGTGTAATTTGGTCCGATGAGTCCCGTTTTTGTTTGTTCTCCAATGATGGGAGGCGACGAGTACATCGCAGGTCCAATGAAGCCTTTAATCCTGAATGCGTCGAAGGTGTTGTTCAGGCTGGAAACAGAAAGTGAAGCGCAGGAATAGACACCCACGGACTCTGGCGGAACTTCGGGACCGGCTGATGAACGAGTGGCAGCAAATCGATGTTCAGTACATGCACAACCTCGTAGAGTCTCTGCCTCGCTGGATTCGTGCGGTTATCAAGGCCAGAGGCGCCGTCACACGTTATTAGGTACATTCTGAGAGGGGTGACTAATTTTTTGTCCGGTGTGCTTATATTGCCCCTTTACAAGTCCCTAGTCAGGCCTCATTTAGAATATGCCGTTCAGTTTTGGTGCCCGTACTTGCGTGAGGATATTGATAGGTTAGAAAGGGTTCAGCGTCG
The DNA here is from genome assembly GCA_023014485.1 of Bathynomus jamesi. Classification (NCBI taxonomy): domain Eukaryota; kingdom Metazoa; phylum Arthropoda; class Malacostraca; order Isopoda; family Cirolanidae; genus Bathynomus; species Bathynomus jamesi. Next base: position 270,825 of record JAJOZX010006564.1, read on the forward strand.
TGCCACGAAACTTATTCCGTCATTGCGCAATAAGCCTTATGATGATAGGATTAAAGAGTTAGACCTGTATTCACTCGAAACTAGGAGATTAAGGGGGGAGCTTATTGAAGTTTTCAAAATCGTTAATAACATCGATAACGTAAATTTTGATAAATTGTTCACTTTCGATAATAGTAATACTCGCAATAACGGATTTAAGTTGCGTGGAAAACGTTTCATTACCAATATCGCTAAAAACTTCTTTACGTTTAAAGTAATTGATAAATGGAATAATCTTCCCGCGTCAGTCGTTCATTCTACCAGCGTTAATATGTTTAAGAACCGTCTTGACAGACATTTTAAAAGTATTAACGTTGTTTAAAATTAAAAAAGAAACTTAACAACAGGAGCTCTGGTGGTGGTGCTCGAGGATGAGTCTGTTGACGATGAATGCCAGCTTGTGACATGCCAGCGTGTGATGCCAGCAATAAAAAAAAAAAAAAAAAAAATTAGACTAACACGAACGTAGATGTAGCTCGTAGCGTAAACTAACCCACTTTTTGTTTAACTGTACCTACTTTTTTTTTTTTTCTTATCTCCTTTCTTGCATGTCTGTAACTCTTTACTTGCATGTTTGTAGTTTGCATGGTATGACGGTGAGTTAAGACTGTGTTTGCATGGTTTGTAAGCGTTCTTATTTTACTTCTTTTCATCTTTCACCCCTCTCCTATTTTCTTCGACTATTTTTCTGACTTGTCGACAGTGGCCGGCGGATGATGATGGTGAGACTTTTTTCCTCTTTTTCTGAATGAATGTTAACCCACGAATGATAGGTGTTGCTCCTTACTTAACCCCTTATTCTCTTCTCTTCTCTTAACCCCCTACTCTTTCCTTTCTCTCGGGCTAGCCTTAGAGTGGATCTTAGGGTCTTTGTTAGCCTTAGCTTCTGTAGATCCTCTAACGTTCTTGCCAAACGACTATCAATCATCTTCATGCTATGCAGGTAGACCAAAGGACGATGGTCTGTATAGAGGACAAAATTACGACCTAATAAAAATGGCCTAAATGCCTTTATACCCCACTTTAATGCAGTTAACTCACGTTCTATGGTCGAATACCGTTTTTCGGCAGGTGAAAATGTATGTGAATCGTACGCTATTATCCTGTCCACCCCATCTTGCTTTTGACACAGACTAGCACCCATTCCCACACCACTTGCATCGACATATAATTCCATTCGTTCCGCACCTTCAGAAAAATCGGGAAAAGCTAACGATACAGCATCTCTCATACGTACCTTTAACTTCTCAAATGCACTTAATCGTTCCTCCGTCCATTCAATCACTTCTTTCCCCTTTCTACCAGTAATTTCACACAACGGTGCTGAGATACCCGAGCAATTTTGAATGAATTTTCTTTGAAAATTAATTAATCCTAAAAACCGACGCAAATCACTCACCGTTTTTGGTCGTTCAAAATTAATAACTTTATCCACATACTCAGGCAATTTAGATAAACCGTTCCGTCCTACCATGTGACCCAAAAATTTAATCTCTTCGTTCACCCATTGGCATTTACTCGGTTTGACCTTCATTCCCGCTTCTTCCAAGCGCGTTAACACTTTGTCCAACAACTCAATATGTTCGCTCAAGGACTCAGACATAACCAAAATATCGTCAATATACACTACCACCCGCGACCACGGCAAACCATTCAAAACTCTCTGCATTTCTCTTTGAAACCCACTTGGAGCAGTTTTCAGACCAAAACTTAAACTTTTAAATCTATATTGACCACTTACAGTTGAAAAGGCAGTGAAATCGCGACTTTCCTCTTCTACAGGCATCTGGTAATAACCGCGAAGCAAATCCATGGAAGTGAAATACTTCATACCATGCAACCCAAACACCGCTTCACTCAAATTAGGCATAGGAAATCTATCTGCTTTAGTAACCACGTTCAGTTTTCTATAATCTACACATAATCGTATAGACCCATCCTTTTTACGAACTGGCACGATAGGAGAACTCCATTCAGAAGCACAGGGCTCCAAAATGTCACGCATACATAACTATCTAACCTGCTTTATCATACCTAAGAATCTCGAGAAGCTCACCAGCTATTACTATTAAAATTCTATTAGTCGCCTCCTGGTGAGAAATTCCAGACTTTTCTAACTCCAATAACCTTTCCAACCAAAACCTACCACCTTGACTCTGTTGGGACTCCTCTTCAACCTCAGTATCTGTACTACCATCCGTTGTGTACTTACGAGTCTTTGCCGTAGACCCATACGATACTTTTTCCTTTTGCCTCGTTCGTCGTTTATCAGGCTCCGTATCACTCTCTTCATACGTATCATCTCTATTGACCCGGTACTGCACTTTTTTTCCCGACGTACCTTTCGACATAGCTCCCTTTTGCTTACACTTCAATGCTTCTGTAACAGACTCTAAAGTAAACACCACACTATCTATATTAACCGATTCGTGACCAATATTTTCCATATTACCACAATTAAATAACACCACTTATTATAACAGCACCATTTACCTTAAATTATGCTCCACTTTTCTTAAAGATTTACAGAAAACCAAAATCTCACAATTCTGACCATAAATGCTTTCTATGCCAGCAGACAAAACAATGTCAAGATTCCACCAGAGCAGAGTAAAGCTCTGCACGAAACTTCTAGAAGGTTTTTACCTACCACCCACCTACACATTGACCCCAGTAATTAATTTTTACACATTACGCAATACATGAAAAACAAAAATACCTTATAAAATATCTTTAACACTCGCGTTTCAACTTACCATACATATCACATAGCAACTACATCAAAAATTTCCCTAAATAGTTACTGTACATAGTTAATAGAACTAATAGAACCTCCCAAAAAATACAGAATACAAAAATTAAAAGATAATACATTTACAAACAATGGAAAAATTATCAACACTGTTACAACATATTGGGGAAGAAATTTAGTGCAGTGATTCGTTTTGAGTAAAGTGACTTTAGCAGGATTTTTTTATTTATTTTGGCATATACTGCGAATGATAATCAGTTGCGACTTGCGATATAAAGAGTTTGCTACTTTCTTCGGAATTACGAAAGGTTCGATTCGAGGACAACTAAGTTTGTCTTTGAATTTCTCCAGTGAAGTTTAGATGACCCGAGCAAGGTGATCGATCACTGACGAGACGAGAAGAGAAGAGAAGAGAAACCGATTGCGCTGCGATTTGAAAATTTGAGTGCAGGACAGTTTCGAGCGAGTTTGGTCTACTGGTATTTTCAAACAGTCTTGGTCCCATTGTTTAGATGCTTGGCTTAACGTACGTCTTACTACTCGGTAGGCAAACCACGAGAGTTTGAACGAGTGTTTAAGACTTTACTCTCCATACAGGTACACATTGGGTTCGTTGTGAAACGGCCTACGGCCAAGTGATCGTTTGATCAATGCCACATACGGAACCTTTCAGCGGTACGTGGAGACAACGCTTATTGAAAAGACGAACTCAGGTTGAGATGCGAGTCGGCGACTTTCTTCTTCAATTTCTAGAACTGTAATCACGTTCAATTCCAGTGCGTGGCTTTGCTATCATTATATCTCCGTTTGTTCGATCCTTTCTGAATTGAACAGCAAAACCTTCGCAATTACCCTGTGGAGAGAGAGCGGAACCGTGACGCGTGCTGAATCCGTTGCGTACGCATTGCAACCCTCGCATTCTAGAAAAGTGACGAGCCAACGTTGATACGATTGAAAATTTAAATATCTTCGTTGTCAGTTCTTGACAGCCGAAAGGTAGCGGAGTAGTATTAAAAACGATGCTGATTATCACTTTGAAAATTTTTTAAACGGAATGTCTGAACTGTTGCGATTTTACGAAATGTTCAATATTCATGAACCCCAACTATTCTATGTACATATACTCGTATATGTGTGTGTATATCCGGATGTCAGTTTTTGAACATCTGCGGATGCGGATACGGATTTTTAATTTCAATATCCGCGGATGCGGATATTTATTTAATCTATCAATATAATATAGAATTATAAATATATGACATAATTTTTTAAATTTCGTGATATTGCTATTATGGCAGGCAATGCATAAGAATTAAAATTAATATTAATGTTTCCATTATGATAAAAATAATAACTTTCTCAAGAGTTTCAGCCACAGAAAATTCAATGAAACAAGTTTCATTCAATTTTCTGTGTTATCAGGATGCAGGACGTGGACCCCTCTTTTGCATCTTTCGCAATTTTTGTATTTATTTACAATAATCTTGTTCGAAACACGATAGACTGCTTGATCTTATACGAACAGTTTCATTCTGAAAAGTTACTGTGTTGCTGTGAAAAAAAAAAAAATTAGTGGAGTACGCACAGCGGCACAGGCAGTGTTTGTTGATTTAATGGTATTTATATTTTGAGGTTTATATATTTGTTTGTTCATTAATAATTAATACTTTACATGAAGTGTGCATGACTGGGCCTTATAAGCTAATTTAATTGTAAATTGCATAATTTATTAGAGGTAATATCCGCAGTCAGAAGTGCGGATGCGGATTTTAAAAATGATGCGAATATGGATATCCGGTCCACCACTAATATATATATATATATATATACACACACACACACCGGATATTAAATTGTGTAAAGCAGTGGCTTTGTTTTGATTTACATTGTACAGTGTAGAATTATGTTGTCTAATGCCTTCATGTAAATTTAATTTATTATTAGTATTGTTTTGTTGGTTGGTGTTATCATTATGATTAATGTTCTGACTGGAAGTTGTAAAATTTATGCTCTGAAATGTTTTCATGTACCTGAATTATCATTATCATTATTATTACTATTATTAATAATAATAGTTTGTTGCTCAAACTTATTTTTTTGTGGTGGGGCGAGTGTAATGATTTGTGATAAATTTAATAAATGGCTCCGAAAGAAATGTTTGTAATGAACGTTGTTACTATAACGTTTTTTTTTATATAGTCGTTTTGGAAAGATAAATTTAAGATGTCTGTTGACTGCAACTTCTCAAGAATGTAACGGTTTTTATATTTTTTGTGGGTGGTTTGGGAATGGGAACAAAAGCTGCCCTTGGGGAAGAATTGGGGAAAACCCTCTACAAGGCAGAGCACTTTTAACCTAGTGAGTGGGCGACATGAATGTCACCCAGTGAAGAAAATTTGTCGCCCAGTAAATGAAATTTTAGGGTACTGGGCGACAAGGAATTTTCAAAATTTGTAAAAATAGAAGTCTTTGGAGTCGTCTTGGGAGCATTGTCTTGGAAGCCATATAAATACATATAATACACGCACATATGCCACAATTAGAACTGTTTATCTTAAATGTAAATATGAAATTCACATTGAATATTTATGTATAGATAATGCTAGTGTTATTTCAGACCACATGGGGATGGTGGCCTGATTAGGGAACATCCGGATCCATAGTATCTTTAATCCAGGGGTGTGCTGGGACCGGTTAGGTCCGGTTGGCCAGAATCGGTTGCTAAAATTTGATTGGATCACCGAACCGTTTGTTTGTTTTTAACAAATATTTAACAGTCAGTAGAAATTTATTTATATCTAAATTTTTTCATTTTTTCAGGATTTTATAGAAAAATATAGGTAGTATCACGAGCAGTGGTCGTTCCAATATTTATTTATTTTTTGATGAAAAATTAGTTTATTTTTAGATAATTATGTCATTAGTGAGTATAAAGAATATGTTAAATAATTTCTGCCAAAATGTTACAAAATGCCGTTTGGAAAAGCTAAAATGCGTTGGCTTCCGGGGCTCCGACCCGGACCCCGCTGGGGAAGCTACCGCTCACCCCAGACCCTCTAGCTTAATGACTCGCGCCATTGGCGCTCGCCGATTTACACCCCTATCTGTATCAGAACCGGTTGTTAAAATATTGGCAGCACACCCCTGCCTTAACCCTAGAATGCATAACCCGGATAAATATAACACTCAGCGACCTCAGAGGCCCGGGTTATGCATTCTAGGGTTAACCCCCCCCCCCCCCCCCCCCCCCCCCACTTCCCGATTTGCCTTTGTCGCCCATGGGAAAAGTTTAAAATGCTCTGCTACAAGGGTGCCATAAGATCCTACATACGGGGAGTTGAATTCTTAGATTTTAATACTACTCCGCTGCCTTTTCATGTTTTTTGGGGCTCTCAAAAATTTTGTAAGTATAGCTTGTCATTTAGTGTTTATCGCAAATTACTAGAATATCTCTCTCGGTGCTGTTTATGTATTAACGTTCGCCCTGCCCTAAAGGCTTGACATTCTTAAATAATTTAGTTATTTTAATAAACAAACTCCAACCGGTAAGTTATTTAGTCAATCCTTGAGGTTGTGTCAGTGAAAAGTCGGCTGGTAAATCTGAACAGATACTTATTTACCTGTTGCACTCTTAATATATCGCCCAAATAGGCCCTTTAATAAATAAAACACTACATTATATTTTTTTGAAATTTTACTTTTGTTGTTCTTAAACTGAGGCTCCTTCCAATATCCTGTTCTGTAAAGCACTTAAACCTTCACTATTTCGTATTTTGGATAGAATTACATAATATAAGAATGAATAGACAGCATATATACAATTATTTGAAGAAAAAATTACTTGTCTTATAAAGGTAAGATGTTAGGTTAGGAAATATTGGCCATTCCCATTTAGTGCCTTTATCATGACTGGGAATGGAGTGACATTGTTTCTTAAATCAAGAAACACTTTTGGCAAATGGGATTTTTTTTCACTTTTGTGCATTGACATTTGCGGACCACAGATGATGACATTTGAGTGGGATGATACCATGACGATTACAAAAATGTCATTAATTCACTCCGAACTTCTGTCGGTGAATAATAAAAACTTGTGGTAAACCTTAACTAAGAAGAAACTAATTTAAAACTAAAATCATATAGGTTTAAACCTCGCATTTATTTAGCGTAATAATTATAATTCACTATTAAATTAATCACTTAATTAATACTTACTGAAACCGACTCGTCGTGCCCGTACCTGAGGCATCATCAAAACTACCACGAAAAGCAGACTTTTCATTGCAATCATCTAAAAAATAAAATAAATTGACTTAACGAATTTTAATAGAGAAATAAGCTTAAAATTAGCATTTAGTAAGTTGTTTCGATTTACACCCGCTGTTCTCTCTCTCTCTTCCTCTCTCTCTCTCTCTTCAGTTTACACGATGTGCCACTGATATTACATTGAATAAAAAGTATTTAATTTGAAAGAGAGTATAAAAAAAAGAGTATTTTCCATCCCGTAAGCGAGATTTCACTTGTCATGATCATCAGTAATGGAATTAATCTTTTATATAATTAAGTCTAAGCTTAAGTCACTCGTCTTAATCACATTATTATTAATTGTGGACAAGTAACCATATAATTTTTTTAATATTTCAAAAACTCGATACATAAGTAGCCTTCGATCGTTGGACTGATATTTGCCTGCCTGCCCACTGCCTGTCTCAACATTTCAGTTTTTCGGGTAACTCACGCATTTCATTCATTTCTTCGGATTCACAGTTGACCTAACGATTGTTAGGTTAGGTCGTGATATTTTCGTTAGTTAGCCTTATAAAGCTAACTAAAAAAAGGCTGGGTGATGGATCATCAGGTGATATATATATATATAATATATATATATATATCTATATGATGAATAAAACCACGAGGGAAAAGAACACAGACTGGTGCTCAGCGCTTTCGTCTAATGACCTCCTCAGGAGGAGGTCATTAGACGAAAGCGCTTCAGCACCAGTCTGTTTCTTTTCCCTTCGTGGTTTTTATTCATCATAAATATTTTCACGTGTCACTTTCGTGAAATAATTTTTCATATATATATAATATATATATATATATATATATATATATCTATATATATATA